>JABFQC010003393.1:0-14187 GCA_022817085.1 Psilanteris sp. ZL-2020
GTCTTACTGTAGCTATCACAATTTTTAAAGTTATTAATATTAAACTTGCTAAAATGACTGCAAATTGTGAAACAGCAGCTATATAAATGTAAAAAGTAATTTAAGAAGTATAACTGCAGCAATGTTGCGAAAATTTCATTAAGTATTACTATAATTCTGTATAGGCTATACAAAACTGAAAACTTCATCGTTAACTAGCTATAAACTATTTTCCAACATAAATTAAAGAAATATAAATCATCCAATGTACTTTTAACAGTCCATTTCAACTGTTTTATTTAAAAATTGTTTTATCGCAAAATTAAATAATATTCAATTACATTCGAAACATTTCAAATATCTTGGTAAATAGTTACCGTACGTATTTTGTTTGATGAAAAGAGTTAAAATATACATTCAGTTATAAGAATTGTAACTGCTTCTTTATTAATAAAGTTCTATATTCCATGCGAAGTAATTCTAACTAAAATAATAATTGTTTTCTTTGAACATGCAAAAGAAGTAAATTAAATTTCCAACTGAATCATTCACAATACATTTATTATGAATCTTAAAATAAAGTAGTTCATTATTGCGGATGTTACAATCGACATAATTTCTTGGGTTTAAAAATACATTTGTACAGAAAAATGTATAACTGTCGAAGAATATGAAGGGTAATACTACTACTAATAAAAAGAGAATAAAAACAATGTAATAAAAAAAGGTCATCGCCGACTTAAAACAAACTTTTTTCACTACACCCTAATAGCGGATAAAATTAGTCGAGATTCGCAATCCGAAGTTTGGAGAATCAGAAACGAGAAGATCCTTCGAACGATGTTTCATCGATAATTCTTTCCTTCGTTGCTTCTTTTTCTTTGCGTACATTTTCTACTTTGCCTCCTTCTTTGCTGAAACTCAGATGACACTGCTTTAATTAAGGCCATATAACTGGGCAAATGAACGAATGGTTCTTGGCAAGACTCTCGTAAACTCAACCAAATATATCACGCGAAGCCACCGAAGGAAAATTGTGAATTAATTTCTAGCGAAGTCGCGAGCAATTAATGTCGACGTTTTGCTACCCTTTTTTTCCTTACAGTTGCCATCTGACACTGTAACAATTTTTATAAAACTAAGAAGCACCAAACAAAGAAACTGATTCCTTTCAGAAAAGTTATAATTTAAACTGATTTATATATACATATAAATATCCATTTCATAATATTGGTTATGGTTATATATATATTAGCGATTGCATAATTCCAATTATTATACATAATTAATGTTCCTTTTATACTTCTATATGAACACATAGATATATATTATCAAATTATAGCATTACGCTCACATGCATGTAAAAAGCACTATTACTCAATGATCTAAAATAATGATCAACTAATCTGCTGATCAATATAAACATTTTTTTATTTTACTCTTAACTAAACTTTAAATTCATATTTATATATTATGTATAATATATTAGTAGGTATTTCATTGTTACTAGGAAATGATGAAAAAATTCTATAATACTGTATTGTATAATTATAATGTATTATATTCTATGAACAACAGCACGCATTTCAAAAGTATTATAATATTATAAATAATTATAGATGTAGCACATTATAATAACATTGCAGTCTTAGAAATAATTTGTGGACTCAGAATTTTAAAGTTTTAATAAATACATGATATAGTACTTGGAATAGCATTTGTATGACTACATAGGCAGCAATACTACTGTGTGAATATTTTTATATTTATAATTTTATATTTTTATTAAAATTATTGTTATGGTAGTAGAGATATAGTTTTAAAAAAGAATTAGACAAATTATTAATGATAAATTTTTAGACTTATGGTTTCTAAAGTTGTAAAATAAAATTGGTATTGTATATTTAATTTAATAGAATATTTTAAATTAATGTTTCTTAAGAATTCCGTTTAACTTAACAACATAATTGTTTTAATTTTAATCACCGCCAAATTACATTATTATGAATTAGTGAATTTATTTTTCGTGTTATTTATAAAACATTCTTTTAAATTTATAATTGTATTTGTATTATGTTTACATGAAATTAGTCTTGCGTAAGGAGCATAATATATATTGATTTTCTTAGTTTTTGTAACATCCATATAACATATATAACTTTGACAACAAAGGATCATAATAGTACACAACTATTGTTTTCAAAGTTTTCCATGTTCAAATAAAAAGCAGATAACAAAAATCGACGAAGGTGCAGAAATGTTTCTCATATGCGAAGGTGAAAAGTGTCTTTGTGACGGAAGAAAAAGTCGCGTTCGTCCGAATTGTAAAGTAACAGAAAGAGTATCTTAGGACAAGAATTTATATTGTTGATTCTTGTTCAGAATTTTGCAGAACGATATATAACAAACATTTGTAACAATATTGAATTTAAAATGCTATTTACGAGATTCTTCTTTTTATAAAAAACTTATTTTACAAATAATAACAACAAATACTATTTAACATAATTTATTAGTTTAATTTCACTGTAATACAGCTTTGTGACCGATAGTAACATTTCAAAAATAATTCACATAGAATGGGTTACGCGGCAGTCTTACATCCAATTTTTTCATGTATTGGTTTATTCATAAACATTTTTAGAAAATTGTATATATTTCTCAGGACCGTGTTTCAATCGATAAATGAGGAATCTAGATTTCGATATCCTGATTTAATAAAAATAGAGGTTAAAATAATTTATAATAATTTCGAAACTATAATGTAATAAATATTTTATAATGAATAATGTAATCGAATAATATACATTTAAATCATTAATAAAAAAATAGAATGTAAATAGTTTACGTATTACATCAGAATTACGTTCAAATAATGAAACAAAGAACTAGAAAATTAAATACAAAATTACGTTTAACCAATGTAGTGTAAATTTTTACTTTCTTCAGCAATATTAGCTTAGTTGTTAAAACTATAATTGCATACTTACATATCAATTTTATCTTAAAATATACATATATAGACATTATAGTGTTTGAAATATATGATTCAATTGCAATGTGCATTTTCTTAAATTGCGTTATACATAGTCTGTTAACAAACAATGAGATGGTATTATACATGACTCAGCGAGCAAGATACTTCTCTGCATATTTATAGTAGAATACAGCATTTATCGTGCACGTTGACTCTAACAAAAGTTTAAATTATATGTCGACATGATATAACGGTTCTTCGCTTTTGCTTACTGTAAATCTAAAACTAAACAAAATGTGAAAGGTACTCAGCATAAAGTGAGGATCAAGTAGAGAACTAATTTTCCCTTATTGTTTCGTTTCGTGCTGGACGACAGTGTGCAGTGTTTATTTGAATTAAACTTTAACTATCTTTTTCTGCAGATGCACCGGTAGCTGTTGCTCATTTGGCTAATGGTTATATCCTGGATACTCTTCGAGAAGGGGATGACTTGAAACTGGTGTGCGATGTACAAAGCAATCCTACGCCCTCGAGCATTAAATGGTACCATAATGTGAGTTTCATCAGTTAATTCGTTTGAATATTTGAATACCTTTTTAGGTTAAGAGATTACTTGAAAAAGTCTAACTGTTCACATCTTACATATAAAGCACATGTAAATTTTATTATTTGTTTATACAAAAAATTGATGTATAATTTAAAAAGAAACTATTAGACTAATGCTGGGATAAAATTATGTGAAATATGTACTTTTAATATTATTTTTTAATTTGCTGAATAATGTAAATCAGCTAAAATTACAGTTAGTATTTACTCATTACTAAAAATGATAAATATATCCAATTTTAGGAGACATTATACAAGATAATGTATAATGTTTTCAATGACTTTTTAAATTTAATCATCATATATATTCATGTAAAATAAAATAAACAGGCCAAGTTTGTGCCAATCTTGAGATAAATTATATAAAAATATTAACGGTAATAAAAAAACATATTTAATTTTCAGCATTAAATAATATTAATATATTTGTCTTTCTATAGATATATATATATATGCTAAATCTTTAGCAGATTTTAATTGTTTATTAAACTACTAAAGAACGATTACCTACCTACGACAAATACTATTTCATCTCCTCGTAGTCCGTTGCTACTGATTCATTTAAAGTTTTATTTTAGGTAGAGGTCCCGTGTAGATAAAATGAACGGCTTGATTCCCAGAGTTTATCAAAGATTGGCCAATGTGTACAATTAATATTTGTTAATTTCTAGAATGACACGTGTGAAGCTTGATTTATGCTTCAGACCGAGATTGGTTTAAACTCAGGCGGGAATAAATTAATAAATCAGTGTTTCATCCCAATGTTTAACCAACATTAACTAATATTTTATTTGCTCGGTTCAAGCTTGTCCTATTTATTTTTTTACTCTGGCATAACCTTTTGACGCCAATCTTAAGCTAATGTCTGGCCCAAGCTTGTTCCGAGACAATAATTATAGTGTTGTTTAACGTAAAAATATACACAAACGAAGTTTAACTTATAAGTGTAACCGTTACCCAAGTAGAAATTTCTCAAGTAACTCGCAAGTTACTAGAAATTTTATATACAAATTCTCTAGTAACTCACAAGATACTAGACAAATTTCTACTAGGGTACTTGGTTCAGTGATGTTTAACATTGGCCAATGATTATTCAGTGATGATTGACCACTGAGTTAAAATTTATGTATTTTATAACTTTGGCTGAAGGTATCAAACAAGTGCCAATGGTTGTCGGAGATGTAATACTGTCGTGTTAAATATTATCTATTATATAATTATATATGACTCAAATATGTCCCACTTAATATTTAATGACTATACCCTTCTCAAAATAATATAACACGCGCGTCTTATACTGAAAAATATCTTATATTATTAGAAATGTTAAATCAGCTATATATTACATATACTAGTAAAAATATATAGCTGAATCAGCCATATTTCTATTAGTATAAGATAGATATTTTTTCCGTGTATTTAAAAACAAAGTGACTCAATTAAGACGCCTACGTATCTTAATCTAATGCATAATATTTTGCATGACAGCTGATGAGTGAAAAAAATGCACTACCAAAACAAGTGTCTTAAATGGAGACATTTACACGGAAACGACATAAATAATATCTAATATAATAAGATACTTATACAGTATAAACATGTCTTGAAACAAAACATTTTTGTAACGTCAATATGCTGCTAAAAATATATAATACACGTGTCTTATTTAAGACACAAAGCGACTTAATTAAGACGCCTAATTCACAATATTGTGTATTAAGACAGCTGTTGACTTAAATAAGTCACTTTGTGTCTTAAAATCGTGACATCTAAGACACTTTTTTAACACTGTTTTTACAGTGTAACTTTGTGTTTTAAAACAGTGACATCTGAGGAACATTTTTCTAGTAGTGTAACCCAATATTATACTATAATTAAAGCCTATTAACGTTATGCGCCAATCTTGGACCGAGTTAGGTCCGTTCATATAGATTGGTTGATCACCCTGTTTTTTAAATGGGTGTATATGTATGAAAGGGAAATGTATTAATTATACATTTTTTAACTAAGTTATAATATAATTATAACTTTAAGTTGTAACTTTATCAGAGTTCAGCTTTATATACTAATGAAAACCAATTTGATATTTAACGAGCGGCTACACTGAGAAAATCATAATGTCCGAGGGACAATGCGAATACAAGTAACTAAAACAAATATATTATGACGTAGATTTAATATCGTATCTTATTTTAATCAATCTATATTTAAACTATTTATACTATTTATACTATATTTATACTATATTTAACTAAATATATTTGTCTTAGGTAGTCAGCGTTTACAATATTTTATTATCCATATTGTATACTGTAATCCTTTCAATGTATAAATATTTATTTAACAAAAAATTATTATATTATTTTAATAATAATGATTTTACTCACTGTTTAATGTTTACATCACTGTTAACTCACTGTTTACATTTACTACTAAACAATTAAAATATATATTATACAAAAATATATTGGTATGCTGTTTACATATTTGTTAAAGTTAAGTAAAATTATAATAATGAAATATTTTTTTCGTAATAATGATGTTATAAATAGAATAGGAAATTCGTTTACATTGGAATTCAATATTTAGAAAGTTTTTAATTTTGAAATTATTACACAAAATTACAATCGACTGGAATATTATGTCAGTAGTTTTTCAAGTTCCGTATTAATTTAATGTTAGGCTATTGGTATTAAATTATAGCAAGGATAATATGTATATACAGGAAATTTGGAGTTTGTGCAGATAAATACATTTTAGCAGTATATCAAAAATCCACATAATTGTGTATGTACAAATTTAGCATTCAGTATTTAAATAATAATAAAGAAATTATTAGCATATTCTATACCTTATTATAATTTTTAAACAAATAAAATTCAGCAGTTTAATCAATGCTACAAATAATTCTGATTTTGATTTAATGCAAAAGCAATATTTGATCTATTCTCAGTAGGATCATGCTAGATTTAAACAAATGGCCCAATTCTGCCACAATACTAGTTACCAGATTATGGTGACTAGGTTTCTGCCAGTATTGGCGAAACTACGGTTATCAACCAAATAGCAGTGAAAGTGAACTGAGTCAGACATGTTCAAAATGGACAACCATTAAAGTGGCAGAGTCGAGCCAGGTTTGGTACTTTTTATTACATAATTTAATTCAATACTAGAATAACTTTCAAAATAAAAACCAGTACTGAAAAGTTCGGTAACCAGTTCTAGGTCGACGTTGTCACTCCAACTATGGTATACTACTGAGATTTTGCCGGTTTACAATTGTAATAGTACAGGTAACTCTGGTGCCATTATCGGGCAATTTGTATTATTCCTGCTGAATTTATCACAGATTTATACTGTAACAAATTTTACACTTGTAATATATTACTGAAGTTATATATTCTGCTGTCAGTCCTACTTAAAATGTTACTAATTATTTGTACATTTATGTATACATATTACAAATAGTCGTTATGAGGACGCATATATCTGGTAACAGAGTAATATAACTGAAAAATATCCCAAAATTACCACTGCGCATATATATGTATTAGTTTCGGGGTCGGACTTCAAAACTGCCAAAAGTTAATTCGTGTCCGGATCGGTAGTTTCAAGGTCTCGCTTATACAATGCGGTGCTGGGGCCCCCTAGGACCTCGAATTTGTGGTTTGCGAGATTTTTAAAGGGAGGGGGGTGGAGTTCTTTATGAGGGTGGCCAAAGACTTTCCAATGGGCTCCGTCATATTTGCGCCAAACAATGTTGCACACCCGTATAGCGTAAAATTATAATATGTTGGAACAAATTATAAAAAAGTAAACAATGCATGTAAACGTACACTAAATAAACAAAGACGTGTGGAGTGAATCTATTTTCTTTATTTATTTGATAAGTGTATATATTGTATCTGTTATTAATCTGTCTTTGAAATTCTAAAATCTTGAGATAAAAGGATCGTTTTAAGAGTGTATAGCTAGAGCGCCTATAAGTTACGGAATCTCATAAGCACCGGAGGGTTTTTTATGTTATATATAACATACGTAACAGTTATATATAAAGTAAGTAATGTAGTCAAAATTGTTTCTCTAGAGTAAACATATATATAATTGTATCATGTTGAATTGTATAATTTAATCATGTTGTTAAATACATTATCACGTCTGTGCAATAATATTCTTATAATAACTTATATTCTGGTTGATCATTATTATTTTTTGTTGTTGTAATACTATATTTAAATGATTAAATTAACGTATTATTAAGAGAAATTATATATTATATTTGTTTATAAATATTTCATTTACACAGTTGAATTTATGAATCAAATTACTATAAGGATATTATATAAAAAGAAAAGCACTCTCACAATAATAGTATTGCAGAATTATATAAAATTTATTATTTGCAAATAAACAATTGCATAATCAATTAATTAATTTATTGTTATGTATTTAATGTTAATAATTAAAATCCAGAAAAGTAAAAGCTTCAAATCTGTATATATTGTAACATCGTATTGTTAATGAAATTTGGATAATTAAATAATAAAACGAAAACCAATCACTAATTTCGGTGGAGATATTATTTAAAATTTTTGAAATGCCAACAAAATGTTCAACGTTATAAATGCAAAGCATTCGAGAATGTCTGTAACGAAGCAACATTGCATGAATTCTATAGTACATGGTTTATCTGCACTTTATACAGAAATTTCATGCGACGCATTTTTTTATTCTTCAGGCTCTATTTTTCTGCTATAAGTTTAATATGAAAATGAAAACTATTTAACTATATATATAATCCGATTGTTATTAATACACTCATACACATGCATCTGTAAAAATTGTTCTATTAACGGATTTTCTTTCATGACTGTATTTCATGATAAGTATGATAATTTTTCATTACGTACAATTAGAAGTAATACTTTTTATCATTCTAACGAATTCAGTTTTACATTAAGTATTCTGACAATCATAATTATAACATTAAAAAGACCCTTGAAAATATACTTTTAGTATTTTTATTTTACGAACAATGTTTTATGCGAATCGGCAAAGTTTAGCAGCTCAATAATCATGAATTATTCAATTTAATGAGGAAATGCATTGTTTGATGAATAAAAAATTATGTAAATTGTATACAAATTGAATGAAACTGTTCAACAAATGCAAGTTTCATTCGGTAAGTAATACGTATTCATAAACTGCAGAACACGGATACTCACTGTGGTAATAAAAATTTTATGGCAGTTCTTTTAAAAAGAATAAACAGAAGCGTGTTACATGCTTGTTTGTACAAGGAAAAATCTGCCTTTATATCTGCTAGCATCTTGAGAACTCAAAAATTATGACTTTATAAAAAAGTCACGTTCTTCCATCCGTTGTTATTGTTACTGATTACTACACGTAGAATTCTAATAAAATTATATGTATTTCCAATTGTAACAAAACTTGTTACATAATAAGATTAGTTCAATGAAGAAATTAAAATATTTTGAATTTTCGATAGACTTGATGAAATAGAATAAAACTTTGTGACAAGACAATCAAAATTTAAAAATGGACCATATACTATTGATTAAGTACAGTACATTATTTGTGACATAATATTAATATAATTTGTTATCATAGAATATATATAAAAATTAAAATAATACATGCTTTCCAATCAATACATTTTCTTGTATCTTGTGACCGTTGAGTATGAAACTAGATTAATACAGTAGAATATCCCATTTGTGTTTTCACTTAATATAATAATAAGATATTTTGACGATTCTTATTTAATGGATAATTGAATTTATAGTAGTGAAAAACAATAAAATTAATTTAAAAAAATAAATATTATTAATAATACATACAGTTAAATTATTATACTGAATATTAAAAGTATAATATAAAATTTACAGAAACGATGAAGTAATGTTATATGTGCTTTAAGTTATATTCTGTTTATTCATTTAAACAACAAATTAATTCCAATTGTTTTGTTAAAACTTAATTTACATAATATTTTAATTTAAAAGATTACAACTTTAATGGTTCTTTTCAAAACCAGCAGTTTCAAAAACAACTGCTATAACCTTCAATTTCAACGACAAAAATCGGTAATTCGTCAATTAACGAAAGTTTGTGATTGAAGTATGTAAGTAGAAAAAATTAATATGTTTAGATTTCAAATGACCAAAATTGAATAATTAATTAAAAACGTATATTTTAATATTAATAATAAATGATACAATATTTTTGATGTAATTGACAAGGGTGAACTGAAATTTGCAGATATTTTCATAACGAGATATTTAAAGATTTGAGATATTTAATATAAACTTATATCAAAATAAAACTAATCAAATACTAAATTGACTTTATACTAATACTAAAATTATAGTTGTGGGCGGTATGAAACTTTGCCAGAATATTTTTATATCAAATAGAAAACCTACAGCATCCTATGTGGCATATCGATTCGAAATTGAATGAAACACTCCGTACTTCACGGGAACGAGTTCTGATGCATTTTCATTTGGAAGCTGCAAGATTCATAGATCTTGTTTTGTTATACATTCTACTTCTTCTTCAATCTTTATCCGTCTGTTTCATTTGCCCCTTTTATCTAGCCCATCCTTTATTCTCTAGTATTTCTGCGTTTGGCGAAGAAGGTGGAAAATAAGATTTTCTAGAATAATGCGAGAAATGCGCGTATTTTTCGTACGCCATTACACCGCATTAACATTCGCGTATAAAGCAGTCGGGTATTGACGGCAGATAAACAATTGAAAATTCGATTTATGAAAGGCGTACGCTTCGATATCATCGATTAGAATTTCAGTGACATTAGCAATAAATAACGTGTAAATAATTTTTCAATCATCTTGCGAATAAATATATTTAATCATTATTTTACTCTAGTCATTAAAATAATTTTAAAATGAGATTATTATTAATATATCAAGAATTAATTAATTTTTGTATGCATTTTGTCCTCATAAGTTACTTTTCAATATATTTTACGAATGGAATCTATATATTTACATAATATATGTAATACATATTTTTCATTTTAGATATACTAGTTTCTTAAATTGATAATTTAAATAAACTATAAACTTTAAATTATTTTGTAACTAAATTAAACTATTTAACTTATATGATAATATAAAATATATAGAAAATATATAACTTTCATTCCTGTCAAATTTAGTATGTTATATATAAAAATGATTCAATAATATGACCATTTAAGCAAATACATACATTGTTTTTTGAATATTTATTATACAAATATTTGAATATAATAGAAATATTAACAAACATTTTATTAAATGTTAAAATTCATTATTATTATATAAACAAAGAAAACGATTATTCCTATTATCATATAATATTCTTTTTATTCATATGATATACTCGTTTTTATGTTTGTCTCGAAATATGCTAATATACTATAGAAAATAAAACTATTGGTCATTACGGTTTCACAAATCTGTTTTTAACTATAGAATTTCTATAAAAAGCAATTCACAATCAATAATTATGTAGGTTCTTAGAGAATAATATATGTAAAGATTACAATAAATTGATATTATTGTAAATGAAAACATAATATATTATAATAATTATAACAGAAAGGTTTTTATAATACTTGACAGATAAAAAAAAGTATAAAAATTTAATACTTTATTAAATTATTATTATTTAGAAAGATAAACGAATATATATTCTCGTTATAAATAAAGACTACACACTTAAATTATTAAAAAACTTACAATAACAAAACTATAATTATTTTCATATAAGTTCATATAAGTATAGATACCGATTCCATTACTAATTGAGACAATCGAACTGCTTTGACACACTTGTTTTTGAAGGAGCAATCATGTAATAGTACTACACAAATTCCAATCAGATTTGTTGCATAACATCAGGAGAGTTAATGCGTTAACTAATGGATTGAAAATAATATAATAAATATATTTAAAATATTGTAGAAAAATGGATGCCATAAAGTTCAACAATTAAGGAAAATTTTTGTTTATTTATCTTTTAAAATATCTGATTAAAAATAATAGAAATAACTCACAAGGAGCAATTGTAAAACAATATTATTATACAAAGAGTTTGTGCATAATATTATTTTAATTATATTATATACATAATAGAACATGTTTTATCTTAACATTCATGATTATTAACAATAAAAACTAGATATGTTAATGAATCATTCTTTAAATTTAACGAATACCTTTTCCATAGTTTATAATAAGTGTGAATTATGAAGAAATAAATAATTCATTATTTAATGAACCTTATTTTGCATCATATTATTTTTGCATTATTTATTGTATACTCACTTCTTAAAGTTTTAAAACGAATTCTAAAATTATTTTTTATTAAATCTATACAATCTACACTGTAAACCCAGTTCTGTAAAATCGCACTGTAAAATTTTACACATTAAGTGTAAATATTACACTTATTATGTAAAATGTACAAATGTACATTATGTACATACAGTGTGTGAAACTCCTATGTAGGTAGATCCGTACAGTGAGAAATCAAAAAATCAGTAAGCATATATTACTATGTAATCCATATTTAAACACGACATTTTTTAAAACGTGTGAACTAAACAAACTTACAACTATGAAAGCAATTAGAATTACTTTTAAAGAATACCATTCAAAAGTGAGGTTATATTTGACTACACCTATAGCTGTGTAATTTTACACATCTTGTGTAACATTTACACATAATATGTAAAATTACGCTATATGAGTGTGATTTTACAGAACTAGGTTTACAGTGTACGTAACGTACTATTAATTATTAATTAAAAAAAGATACTTAATTTATGACTTTCCTTTTTTGAAATGATAACCGCTGATTGGTAAAAGTTAATTAATTACTTTACTTTGTATACATGTAAGAGAAAATCATTGATATATGCAATAAAGCATTAGAATGAAAATATAATTTAAATGTAAAAAAATAAATTTAAATACCTTTACAGTTTCGAGATTTTATATAACATTTTTTATGTTTATAGTAGAAGTATTTACAATATATGTACAGAGAACATACTTTCGAAACCAGAATCCTAATCAGGATTCTTTTTAAATACATGCAGCTGAAATAAGCATGGTTCTAATACTAATAATAAAATAAAAATTAACAGTGAATAATGGAATTGGCACTTCACTTATATCAAAAATATATTGTTTATTATTATTAATAAAATGTATTGAATTCTATTAATAAGTTAGAAAATAAATGTATACGCCTAAATTGATATCACTAAAAAGTTGATTTTTATTATATTATTTATATTCTGATACAATTTAATAGGTTAGAATGTTTTTTTTAATATTTACAATTGATTAATCACTAAATTCTAAATATGGTAGATCTTTTCACCAGAATATATAAATGCATTAATTATTATCATTGTATTAAAAATATCAATAGAAATTAATGAAAAATTCGATTCTTGAAATTCAGATGACTGTCAGTTTTGAAAAGTAAAATGAGACTTACCGTATTAACCTTTCATGCATTATTTTGGACATTTTATGAACAGAATTTGCGATTATCAAAAGCGTTAGCATTGAATAAGGTGTCGCATTCAATAGCAAAAGTGGTACATTTGATGTACGTGAAAAAACTGCAAAATGTCCTGAAAAATTGAAGGAAGGGATTAAACGTTTTTTCAAAAAACTATCACGTTTTATATTCTTACTTGATCAAATGCAGGTAATAATCTTCAGTAAATGAAATAGTAAAAACATTATATTTTTTGTTTTTATTCTGATAGAAGTAAATATAAGAAAAAAATTAATATAGCATTAATTAATATAATTAAAGTAACTTATAAATGCAGAGTGATACATCCTTTCAAAATAGCAAGTCAAGAGATATAATGATCATCGTGTTGTTTATGTGATTAAATATATGGAAATACATATTTTATTATATATATGAATATATTTTATTAAATCACATTTCTACTTTTCGTATGTCAATTATATGCTTTATTATTTTTATTTTAAACGGACTGTCCGTCCTTCTACATACATAAAGAAATACATTTATCATAAATATTACAATTCGTAATCATACATCTATACTTCAATTAATAATTATAATTTCATACATAACATAAATATATTCATAAATCATTAGTCAACCTTCAAAATATCAAAATGAATACAATTAAATCACATATTTAATCACACTTAAATACAATTTTATTACATATTTAATAAATAATAACTAACAATAGTGTTTAAATTATGAACCTTTCTGAATACATATAATAACCCATGTAGAAAAAAACAAACGGCCCAAGCTTGGCCCAACACTGTCGAAGATTGGCCGACCGTTAGTTGCCAATGATGGCCCATCGTCGGGATGAAACGCCAATTACCTCTGGCCCAACATTGTCAGCCGACCGTTGGCATAAGCTTGGGCCAAGCATGGCCCAAGCTTAATTTAAAAAAAAAAATAATTTAAACAAAAAAAATAAATAATTATTAAATTTGTTATATATTATAATATCTGAAAACGTATTTTCATCATTATAAAACAACTTCTATGAACTTTCATACGGTCACCCATCCGGG
>JABFQC010003394.1:0-14186 GCA_022817085.1 Psilanteris sp. ZL-2020
TGCCAATACAGTTGTCCAACGTTGGCCCGATTTCGCCGATATCGTGCCAACGTCGTTTCGACTGTATTTTTCTGCCTGGGACGATTTGGCGTTAAAAACGGTAAAGCGGACGATGCAGACCGAAGAAGTCAAAGTCGGTCAAATTCGTGGGGGTCGTTATGAGCATGGGTGACCGAAATGATGACAAACAATCAAAGTTCAGCGGAGTTAGCCGCGCTCGTTATACGGATGGGTGACCGAGATTATAGACTTCCCCGTTCATAGGGAATGAACGCGGGCTGGAAAAGTCGCGAGTTCAGTGGCTTTGTTCAGGACGATTACCGGGATGGGTGCCCGAGGTTTATCAACTTTTCAATTGACGGACACTGAGACGCGGCGATTCAATTTCTCGACGCACTGGGAACTGTCAATTGACGTCTGCTTAAACCAATGACCTAAACCGTCATGAAACCAGCCTGGAATGCGGGCCGACGTAAACGCCACTTTCTACGCAGTGGCTGTTTGGAGGAGATCAAATTTCTCTGAAATCCAGTAGACTTTCAAATCCGATGGCAAAGATAACGCGGACCGTTTGTCCGACGCGTATCGATTTTCGGACGCAAGGATTGACGAAGCGCGCCGGCATCGGGGTCGTGCCACCCCGAGAAATGTGTCACCGCGTGTTTATACGTTTTTACACGAAAATTAAGCATTGATATGTAAATACAAATTTCCATGTCAAAAAGTCGAATATAATTTGGCCGACGAAATGAGCGACGCGTATACGCAATGGCGCGTCGTGTTTCCAAAACACCTTCAGTCAAAGACTCATTGGTATTCATGAGAATATAAAACACGGAGTAACGCGCTGTTCTTTCGCTTCGCGTCAGACAGAAAAGCACGCGTTATGAATGGGATCAAGCGAAAAGTCGTGGCACGCTCTCGGGACCGTGAATCGCAGCGCCACGTGGAAAAGTAATCACTAATTTAAGGCGACCGCGGCGACCGAAGTCGGCATTCAACATCCACGCGACGCGAAAACTCTGTCGCGCATGGCGCGATCGGTTTACGATTTTATTACTTGCGTACAAATGATCTCGTTGAATTACGATCACACGAGCCGTATCTTCAGATATTCAAGGCTGTTAATGGTCGTTTTGTATGAATTACGATTACGTGATCTGAAAGTGGTCTTAAAATCCTGGATCATAAGTTTACGTTCGGAATAAACATATTCAGTCATTAAATGATCCTGAAACTGTCGCGTAATGAAGATGATGAAAACTTGGGACAGGATGACAAAAAGATCAAAAACAATATCTTATGAGATGAGAAAAGCCTAGAAAATTAACTACTTGATTATGTAGTCTGACAACTATCAATTCGCAAAAATCGTACCCAATAGGCGAACATAAAATCAACATATGAATGATATCATGATCAAGACGTTCCAGTCAGTTAAAAAATATGATCTAAAAATGAGTGTTCCTAACCAATATACATGAAGTATTTAAATTATAATTCATATATGATCACAATAAGGTTAAAAATAACACATAATCGCATAATAGTCATAAGATTAGAATATTCAGAAATATTAATCTAGATCATTATGTGATTTAAAAAATTTAAGTGATAAAAAGCATATCCATTACATAATCATTAACATAAAAACGGATAAATAAGATAATTTGAGGAAAACAATATACAATCCATATACGATCACAAAAAGATCAAAAACAATAATCTGATCTCACAACCAAGTTCATACAACCAATATAATATAATCATGAAATCAACATAGACTAACGATCACGATTCATGTACGAGTCATCTTAAAATATAAATTCTGAAAAAGTTCCTAAAATAGAAGTTTGGATGCACATGGCGATTACGAATGATGAATAAAAATAACCATAAAATAATTACAATTAATTTCACCTGACACGCGGACGATGAAATGCTGTGACTTTTTAGCGAAACAATTTTGTCCCACGTTTAGTATCATGCCATTGTATTGCGATCAATCGTTTCAAACTGTATCTTTTGATGCAGCCAACTCTTCCTCGTTCGCGAGCCTCGATATAACGAGGCATCGTTATATCAAGTTTATGTATATTTCGTACATTTATGAATATTTCATTAGAGTAATTTTATACTTTGATTACGAATGCTTTTTCTAAATAAAACTTAACGGGTTCTTTTACCTTTCCCAACCTCTGGCCGCATCAAAATTATGTTTATTGCCAGTATTTATATTTTACTCTCGGAGTTAATATATTGTGATTTATAAGGATATTAAAATGTTTAATAAATTGCATTCTTCCATCCGAACAACACAGCTTCGTTTCACGACGAGCGTTAAATGCATTTCGTCATTCCCGGGAATATCTTAATTAGCGTCAGACGCTTTTCCATCTGCACTTGCGAATCCGAAAAAGTGATCTCTAAAAGAAGAAGAAAAAATTTTTTGTTTCATTCTTAAGAGCAGCACGTGTTCACCTGAAAGTGACGCGTCGCAACGTCGAACAAACGTTTCGCGCATATATTTGTCTATCAACGAGCTATTTTGAAATTGTTGAGCAAATCAAACAAAAATCCACTCCGCGCGATCACGTTTCATAAGTGCGAGCAACGCCTGTTTCCAAATGACTACAGTCGCACGTGACGCGCAAGAACTCGAGCACATTCATCTTGGGGATACTCGCGCCGTCTTGGGATCGTCGATGCAGACCAGATGTCAATTCGGAAATCATCGGCGAACCTGCCGTGACGTTGCAGAGCAAACAACAAAGTTCAACGACCGCGCATTATTTCTCGTAAGCGTCTGATTTCTTGTCATCCTAACATCATCTTACGACATTGTTACGAGTTTTTCGATTCAGGCGAGAACCATACACGAGCGATGTCAATTATGTCCCTCGAAATGGAACAATATGCGAAATGAAATCACGATACAACCGATTTGAATCCTGGAAAATGCGTAAACAACATAAATATTTTTACGTTTTTTTGTGTCCCAAAATAAGGGACAGTCACGGGACATAAGTCGTATTGAAATTCATTGTTTTTCGTAAATGCAAAAAAATATACGAGTAACGATAAGTCGTAGGATATTTATGTCCCTCGAAAAGGGACAGCTTTGAAATTTGTCTAGTATCTCGTGAGTTATTAGAGAATGTGTATATAGAATTTTTAGTAACTCGCGAGTTACTAGTGAAATTTCTACTTTAGATTTTATGTTATATTGTTGCTCATATTTTGGGACAAATTCGAGGGAAATTAGTCTATATAATTGGTTCCTTGTTGTCCCCCAATACGGGACTACCGTACCTTAGTTTTCAATTCATAAAACTCATATTTTTCGGTACATTTGAGGACATTGCTTGAAAAAACGCACAGCTTCGTTTATGTTAGGACAACGCCCCCTTGTCCCGGTAAAATGGGACACCAAAAGTAAAACGAGCACAGTCGATCGTGGCTTATTGACACCGCGCGGCGCCATCTTTGCATACACTCGCAAGAAACCTTTTGCCGTGTAATGTGCCGGAGAAATTATTCCGTTTCATCATGACCTGTCAGTAGCACGGCACTGCGCTAATGTTATACAACTCGCGAACGTTTTTGTTCGGCAAATTGATTTAAACGAGGTTAATTAAGCCGCGCTGAAAATGTACATTTTACAAATATCACGAAACATTAATATCGCGCAATGAAAATTGTTTAGAATTAATTGCAAACTTAATCAAGTTTTTTGCGCGGCGTTGCGCAACGCAAATAACTAATGCCACGTGTGTTTTATTGTTTTATATATATATATAAATATACATATATATATATTTACAATCGCGATTAATTAATTTCGGTGTTCGTGTGTTTATATAAGACGACATTTTAATGCCTTGTAATACTCGGTCGATCGATAAGCGCGTGTACATAAAATCATTTTTATCATATAATTATGTAAAGTAACAGGCCTTTTATTATTTGTTATTTTTGCTTTTATCCTCCTTTTTCTCTCCCTCTTTATTCTTCTGTTCCTTCTCCATGCGTGCCAACTGTTCGCTGCGAGCAGAAAAATTGTTTGCTTGAATAATTGCGTTGTTGCTACGATAAAAGAAGTTCTTACAAATGCAAGCGGGGTTTGCGTGTTTCCGCAATGACAGGTTATATATTATGTTATGCTTTGTGGCGACGTTCAAGTTTTTGGTCATTAAGAAGTTTATTTTTCATTATTATTATGTGCTTTAATTTCGAGGCAAAATGCTGTTTTGTTTCCAGCGCGGAGCGATTTGTGCGTGAAATTATTGCGCGTGCTCCGAAACGCCGCCGTCAAAATCCAGTCAAAACACGCTCCAGTTCCAACACGTTTACGTTCCTGCGATCTCATGGCCAAATCATACGGATCGTGACCACGATCGTCGAGTACTTAACTAATCGTATAATGATCGTAGTCACTTCATCGTCTCGTTTTCAACAATAGTAATCATTTTCAGTATCAAGAAATCATACGATTCATTAATAATTATTTAATCAGTGGAATAATGATCTTGTTCATATTCCCACTTCTGTTAACTGTCAGAAATGATCATGATTTTGACTGACCAACTGTATATAATCACAATTACTTATGAGCAGTTTATGCCAATCATGGTCAGATTTAATGTTAATGTAACGAATTAAACTTCCTCGTGTTTAAATTATGTTTATGATCCTATGATCATTTTTAATCGTATGTTGTCCACGATCAACTAATATGATAATTAAGTATTTTTTTAGCACACATTTTGATCAAAATCATTTTCTGATCATATTATTGCTGACGTCATCAAACTTAATGTGATAATGATTTGTCATAATCATTATTTTATTATTGTTTCTATACCATATACAAACAATAATTGATTGTAACCATTTTCGCTTACATAATAATAAAAATCTATCATTAACTTCATCATGCATCAACAGAATGAATCGTAATTATGTTCATATTATAAATCGTAAATCAGGATTATGCATCATCCGAATTTTATAATTATTTAAAAATCATATGCACTAACGAAACATATTCTCCGATCAGATTTGATCTTGCTACATAATTATCTTTGATCATATGAGTATTCTTAAATCTTACAAGATTTCATGTTTGTGAAGATCACGATATTACAAAGTTTTCCAACCATGATAATTCAAAACAGATCTAGATAATCCTGCTGACATGATCCTGATCACAAACGGATCATTTACAATTTTCAATAAGTGATCTTCACGTAGTCCAGTCGAATAATCAACATTAGATCGTAAACTGGTTGCAAAAACTAATCGAACGATCAGATCCAGCAGATTTGTCTTCCCGCGCGATATAATTACACGGGACAACGGATTTCATTAACAACGAGACGAGTGAGAAACGCATTGGATTTAGGAGTTGCGCGAGCCGAGAGTTCATTTCCGTCGGACAAGCGAACCGAGCCGAGCCGAGGCAATGGCGAAGCGAACAGATGTCTACCTGACCTCGGACCGACGGCTGCTCGGCTCTGATAGACGTTCCGACCATTTTCTATCCAATTCCGCCGATGAAAACTTGTTTCTACGACCCCTCTCCCCATACAATTTGCTTTAAAAATCATTTTACGTGAAATTACAACAACTCCTTCGGCCTCGCGCATGTTTGTACGTTATTTATAAGCGCGGTTTCATTTACAGCAATCGCAAAACGCGAGCCACTTAAAACCGACCCTGTAATCCGGCTCTGCGAATCATCTCGAGTTTCGTGTTTCTGAAATGTCCATTTTTCGTCATTTTCGATCGGAGCGTTTTGTTGACATTGCACGATCACGAAAAAATGGCGTTTTGATCGTGTCACGTTTGTAATAACAGAAGAATCAGTGGAGTGAGAAACGTGCAGATTTCGTGCGAACAGCGTTTGAACGATCTTAAGATCTGATTTTTGTCAATTTAAGTATGTCGTATAAATAATCACACGTGAATGATCATAAAGATACCATTGTGATGTCATCATTTTCCATCCCCCATAAATGATCCAAATATTTTGTTTGATCTCTTTATAAAGTCTATGTATATATATACATATATGTGAGTATATTAAAAAAAGTACTACGAAAAATTATGATACAGTATAAACATGATCGTTAAAACGATGAGTATGAGCATAATAATTATACGATCTGAATTTTGACAAGTTATGAGACAAAAAGCAACGTATAATAACAAAAATTATCAAAAAATGATACTTAAAACATTAGAAAGATGACGAAAATTATTGCACATCTCAAATGATCAAATAGTAAAGATCATCATCAGAGTACACGATCACAAAATCCAATCATGATCTTACAAAATCATAATAAAATTATAAATATTCTGTTTATAGATATTTTGGTGAATATAAGGTTAGAAACATGAATAAAATTGTCGTAACATCTGCTACGGATCAAATAGTAAAGATCATAATCAGTACACGGTCACAAAATCATATACTAATATAAAGTTCATGGACTCACATATATAATCACAAAATGGACAGATCTTACAAAATCATAATATTATTATTAATATTATATTATAATTCTTAAATATCGGACTCGTATATGATGAGAAAATTCATTGATTATCCTCAATGTGCACTAATGTTCAATTTACAAAATTGATCTCATTGAATATTTTCCCCAGGTATCGACCTATTTCAACGTAAAACACGTTAGCGATCGGCTGCTCGCGGCGATTCCCTTGTCAATACATTCATCCATTTTGATACACCAAAACAAGAATACCGATCAAAACAAACACAAACGTAAACCCGATGAATGTAAATCACAAAACACTGTATTCGCATTTGCATAATTATATATACGGGAAACATACATACACAATGAATACATATATACATACACAAACGACGCTACCAGCATTCACTCGCAATTTCGAAAGCAACTCTTGCCGCATATATTACCCCATTGAATCCTAACGCGATTCAAAGTCCCCGTGGATTGAATGTCGGCGACCAAATTCGAAGGTCATCGAGCGTTTCAAAATCCACGCGTGCACAATGCGAGTGCGTGTAAACGTTGTTAGAGTCGACTTTCTTGTTTGTCGTGGGATAATTGACTATGGCAATGGAAACGCAAAGAAATTCGAAACACGCGTAGACATCGATTCCGCCGTAGAATGCGGTTGTGCCACTCCACCCCGCCCCCCTCCAGGGGCGCATTTTTTTCGGAGCACGCGCGTGTGCCATTTAGTTTTTCGTTTAAACGGCATCGTTCGTCGAAGGGAAACGGAACAATAAGCTAATTTGTACTATATTTAGAATAAATATGATTCTCGCAAAAAACATATATATATATATATATATTTATGTAGGTACTTTCTCCGCGAGCCTCGTTACCGCCTTTGTTTATCCAGTAATTCGCGTCTTTATTTTGGTACGCGAGTATTGCTTTTACGCGCGGCAAACGCACTGCGCATAACGATGATGTTTCGAACGTTTCGTTTCGCGAGAGAAATGATAGTCTGCTATTTTTGTTTTGCCAATCTTCAAAACGCATTGTGAACGCGCGACCGGGTTCTTATAATTAACGAGCGGTTTTGCTTTGAAACCGGCGAGTTTTTTTTTGGCTGCCTTTTTTCCGCCGATTTCTACATTTCGAGCGTAATTCCATCCAATTGCATTCAATTCGTTACACGGAAGGAAACTAATATGGCAGAAATTGCTGGGTAAATAGTCAAAGTCGGATATGCTTTTGACGATGGGTATATGAAAATTACCATACAATGTGGCAAAGAATTTTACAGCTATTAGGTGGCATTTTTCATTATCGCGGAACGAGTATTGACGGTGAGTGGGATTCTGGTGGGGATTCAATGACGGGGGAGTATGGATGGTGGAAATGACCAGGAACAATTTTTTTTCTTTTTTTTTTCGTATCGTTTGTATGGAGCGAAAAGATTAATGTAAACATAAGAACTTTTTGTGTAAACAAAACACTTTTGATGTTGTCACAAGGATTTTTAATGTCAACAAAAACACTTTCGATATAAACATAAGGATTTTTATTGTAAACAAAAACACATCATAATCGTAAGAATTTTTATTGTAAACAAAAGAAATTTGAACATAAATGTAATGTTTTTAATGCAAACAGAGGTATATTTCTGTATTAATTTACAGTTCAATTCTTTGTATCGGTACGTATATCAATAGAAATAATATCGCACAATAATATATAAACACGAACAAATTCGAATACATCGCATAATAAATATGAAAATTGTTGTTTCCGTTAATATTCCATTCTCGTTGTACAATACAATGTACAAGTCTAATATAAGTTTTCTTGGAAGTATATTTATTTGTATTGGTCCATTAAATACAATATCATTTTGAAACACAACTTTTTTTATATTCAAAATATTTACATTTCGTATAAATTACCGTGAATATTCAATCAAAATATTATTATTATTATTATTATCAAAATGTGTTACAGCAAAGGATGCTTTGACATATAAATTGTAAATGTAAACATACACATGACGTATGTAATTTACAATACAACGAATTAAATTATTCAACAAATTGTTAAATCAGCTTGTGAAAATTAAAACTGCAATTAAAACATTAGATACAATTAGAAACATAACCTCCTTTGCTCGACTTGTCGCTCGAGGTCAAAGGTCTCGTCAGCGCAATAATAAGTATATTGTTAAACTAACCACAAAATATATTATCCGCGATAATATAAGTACATTACTAGATTAACAACGTAGAATTAATTAATTGAGACGTGCGTTTGTATATGGGAACAGAATGTCATATTCGATTTACGTCGCATTAATTCGCAATAATTATATTGTTAATTCAGACAAATCGTTTTTTTTAATCTCAGTATCAATTTACTGTTCCATGTATATATATGTTATACGACGCACGTATTACGACACCATTTCGTCACCTTTTTTTCGATTTTTGCAATAATTTAAAAATTGTCATTTTTGCGCCGAATGTAATAATAAGTTCGGTACAAACCGTAAATTAGAAACGGTGATTAATTGATTGTTGCGCGCAGCAAAACAAGAAACCATTTGTTCGAAATAATTATTCAAAACGTCGTTCGTTACGTCTGGCCGTAAAATTTGATTTTTCCTTCGAGTTGGCGCTTTTTGCATTTATCCGATAAAACGAAATAATTTGTTGCCGCGAACAAGTTTCGAACAAACACACTAACACACACACGTGCGCGCGCACGCACACAATAAGCAGAAAAAGATGATTTATATAATATTTTATGGCACGAAACTGTATAATCCACATCGAAAATAACTTTCAAACAAAAATGTGGTCATTCGAGTAAGTTGACATAAAATTTACCGTAGTTTGGCACTGAAATTTATTTCCTATTCAATATATTACTCCGCGCGATATAAATTGAAAGTAATATAAAAGAGAAACGTTATTTAAGTTTATATTACGTTCTATTGTTGATTGTTATTATGCAACGCTATAATTCGCACACATTTGTACTGTCAATAAATCTGTCGACATAGATTGCAAAAGTTATTTAATTATTAAATTAACATTCGCGCGTAAAAACAACATAAATTTATGTATTTATTATTTTCGCAGAAAAATAGAATGAAAATAAATAAATAAGAAAAAGGAGAAGAAAGAGAGGAAGAGGGAGCGAGAAAGAAAAACAAAAACAATTACGCTGCGCGCTTGACAACAATAACGTATTGATATTAAATATCGTGGAATTCCAGCGCGTCGATCCCGATCTTTTCTGTTTCCTATTCGCGAGTTTATTCCCGTTTAATGAATTGAGAGAAAGGACTCGGCAACATTGATATTTAAATGCTAAAATGATCATGCAGAAGTAATAACAAAGATAGAATAAATATTGATATATTACGGCTGATGTGTTATTTATGAATATAATAAATTCCGACTGTATTATTAGGTTGAAAAATTGCTTTGCGAAACGCGCAATGTTTTTAACATTTATAAGCAGATAAAAGTTGTATTTCATTTTTATAGCGCCCGATGTATAAAATAAGTTGTAAAATTATAGCACAAAATAACGCACTTTTTATTCGCGCCCGCATACGGTGCGTTTGCATTGTTAATGATTCCTTTCGATTGTTGTGCACTTCATACGATTCGCCCTTGAAGTCAAATTTCAGATCGTCGACCCGAGGAACAAAACTAAGCAACGATTGTTGTACGAAACACGACGGGATCGTTGAATAAATCGCGTCCGAATTTCACGCATTTCCCGAACGAATAAAGTCAAGAAACGCGACGGGCCTCGGCCGCTCGGACCGCGTTTTATGTCGAACGCTAAAACCAAGTGAAGTGAAGCGACGGCGCGGTTATGTAATAATTAGTTTGAATTGCATAATCAAACTTTTGCTCGCGTTTGATATTGTAATTCGCAAATTTGCCGATTCAAACAGGAGAGCGTATTTGTAATTGCTGCGCGGCGCATTATAATTATATTTGGTCGATTCCGAATTTAGAAATAATAAACAAACGCACGAACTCGGGTTTATCAAATGCATTAAACATGGCCGCGTGTTTTTGTAAGTCGTCGGACTCGTAATTCCATGAATAGATACATATACATATGTATACATAGAAGCGTCATCATAAACAAAACTACTTTCATTACAATCAACAAAAGCAATTTCGTTCGAAAAAAAAAAGAAATACAAAACCCCCAATGCCATTTCCTCGTTTTTTTATGGAACATCAGTCGCGAATTCGAAATAATTACCGACATCGTAAAGTTCGAAAACTAAATATTTACGATAAAGCTTTGTCTCGTATTATTATATATTTCCAATAACGCCACGCACACAACTCGGAGCGCACAATTCCTCGTACAATTTTATTCGAAAATCTGTAATAAGATATTGGATTATTGCATCTCGGGTATAATACACTGCTCGAACCCTCACACAATGATGCAGTCTTATTGCAAATTCGCAATTAACAACGAGCGTTTTATCTGCCTTCGCGTTCGATTCGTTATTGGACGTTATTTCGTGCGCGTCCGTCGACTGCAAATCGACACGATTAGACAAACCGAGTTTCGATGAAATAATTGTTTCGGTAAAAACGCGACGTTATGCAATAGCTTTATATTGAATTCTTTTCTGGCTGCCACAATGGTCGCGTGATTATACATATTAAGGCACTCGAAATGGTGCTTTAACGTTAAACATTTGCGTGCATTATTTGTTGGCAAAAGGTGCACGGCTCGCGAACGAAATCGAACCATCGTTGAATGTATTTGTCGAGACGTTTGCAATGGTTTAATCGCCGTAAACAATCGGAGATAATGACGTTAATAATGTAGTTGTTTTAAAGTTGTCGAGTGACGCTCGAGCAATTTCGAAAATGATGTATTCAAACGCGGCGGGCGATTTTTTCTTTTACTTTCGCCATTTTTCCGTACAACCAGTTTTGTGCTACATAAATTGTTTTCTTTGCTTAGAAGGATAGCGAAGATAATCAATTCACTTTATAAATTGCTTTGTTGCGTCGGAAAAAGTCGCATCAATTTAAGATAATAATCCGTGGTATTTCGGAATTGCGCAATTCCAGGCGATTGCGTCAGGTTCGCTTTTTTCCCGTCGGAATTCAGCGACTCGGGTGCACTCCGTCCGTCGGCGAGCCGAAGCGACGGCGAGCGCGTACCCGCGAAAACGAGTCAGCGCGGTTCGATTTCGGTTGGAAACGCGCGTCCGTCGGACGAGAAACGTGTTTTAATTGGCGCGCCGACGAGACACAATCGATGCGCGAGTCGAACAAAAGCAACGCGAGTCGATGGACGCGGCGCGCGGGCGGCCTCGGACGAGAAAAGAAACGACTCGGGCGATCGCGTACGCTCTCGGTTCGCGTCGTGTAACAAAGGCCGGCGCGGTCGAGAAAATTCATCGTGCCGGCCATTATCCAATCGGCGTTAATCGGCGAGTATAACGACATTCGCGTTGGCACTCGTAAAAACGGGGTCACTGACATTATTCACCTCGGGAGTCCGCCGAAACCGAATTCAACCCGATAGCGCCCGAATCGAGCGCGATCCCGTCGGCCACGATTCAAAATCTCCGCGCGCTACTCCGCCGCCGGCAGATGGCGCGACGTGCACGTCCGGTTTGGACAGTCGTGGCTCGCAGCGGCATCAGGTGATTCGTTTCGGTGGCCTCGCCGGGACCGAACGAACGACGAACGCGCACTCCGAATCGCAAGCATGAACAAAACGTCCGTCGGCAGTGAACCAGACTTACCGGCGCAGCCAAACAAGTGGACAAAATGAAATCCAGCTTAAGACGGGGCACCACTCGCGGTTCGATTGTTTAGGAGATATCGCACCGGGTAATCCAAGTATGGAACAGTTAGTTCCGCGTCATCGAATCACGGACACGGGTCGGCACTCGTCCACGAACCACTAATTAGTAGTCACAGCGAGGGGGGGTTTACTTGCACAGGGGGGGGTATTTCGCTCTTTGTCTCACGACTCCGTCTGCTATTCGTCACGATCGTCAAAACAACAACAAATGTGCGCAACGGCGGCAAATTCGAACTACCGGCACGGTATCCAATTAAGACGCGCGAGGTTGGCGGCGGTCGGCCACTTGGCACGGGAATAAGCAGAAATGAACGAGGAGTCAACTGCAACAGCGAAGAACCAAGCTGCACGGTACACGACGGTGTTGACCGAGCTGGTGGGGGGAGACGCGCGCTCGCTGAGTGGGGAAGCACGTCCCCCACTACTGCCGGCCGGCTTCTCCGTCACGCGGAGCGATGGGGTGGGTAGTCGGGTACGGGACGACCGAAGCCGAGAGGAGAACGGCCCGAACTCGACATCGGCCGGGACGCCGCCAGACGGGACGGTACAGCGCCGGGCTCGACAGACGGAAGGCGGAAGATGCGGGCTCGAGGAAACAACGTTTCAGACCAAATTACGCCACCGCGTCCGGCGGCGCTCGTCGGCTAATCGCCCCTCCGATCGGGCCGCCGACGATTTCGCGCCGAAAACCGAGTTTCGCCGCGAATTGACGGGCTCGACGAACCAAGGGGAAGGCCGCGCGCTCGGCCTGCGAAAGATGACGATCGATCCTGTAACGCGGAAAATAAATGACAGAAGGCCGGCCGCGATTCGTCGCCGACAAAAACCGAAACTCGTCAAAACACGTTACGCTAAAAGTAACGAGCCCGTCCGAAGGGTGTGACGTGTTCGCGGTGCGCATTTCGCGCAAGAAGATCCGACGATCAAATTGTATTAACCGAATGGAATCGAATTTTAATCACCGATATATAAATCGACCTTTTTTTCGATAAATGTTCTTTTTTCTTTCAGTATTCTCCTTTTGTACACGGCGTTTGTATAAAATGTTCGGGTAATTGATTGCAAATATATACATGGATTAAGTTTAGTAATGCTACATATAACATCCGTTCTCCGGGTAAGTGGAGGGGGAAAAGGAGTTAAAGAAATAGAAGTTCGCCAGGCAACCACTACTCTGTATTACTTAAGGTGAAATAGAATACGTGTTAGGTTTGGAAAAGCATTGTATTAAACATTTTTTCATTATTAAGACTCGGTTATCTGTACAAACGAGCGCAGTCTATTTTTACTTCGACGCTATTTTTATTTTAATAGATAAATGAATTATAATTTATTAATTTGAAAATTAAAAACGCTTTTAGACATTATTTAAATACATTCGACATTTAACGGTCGATAAGCATTGAAAATAATGTAATACAGTGTCGTTAAGTGAATAAGAAACTATGTTTATTAAATTACGTCGAATTATAATAATTTTGTATTTGCGTTATAACGTTTTTGTAGCGTATTTCGTAATACAGTGACGTAACTTATTATTTAGAGCAAACCATTCGATATATTATTCTAAAATTGCGTTTGCACAATTCCCAATGACCTAATCTTTTTAACGGAACAATTTATTAATTACGGGAATTCAACGTCGATACGACATTTTGCATAATCAGAATCAATTTATAAAGCAAGGTGAGCATACAAAACGTCAATTCGGAACTAATGAATGCTTACGGAATTTGTTTCGACAGAAAATTATTTCGAAGAAAATAGCGGATTAAAAATTACGGAATAAATAAAAACTGCGAGTAGTAAACGAAAATCGTAAACAGTAAACGT
>JABFQC010003395.1:0-14186 GCA_022817085.1 Psilanteris sp. ZL-2020
TATTTATTGATAAATAATATCTATATAAACATTATATTATTTTATTAGAATACTTGGATTCGCTTTACATTTTTTGAAACGAAAGAAAAGTTACGAAATTTATGAAAGAGGTTAAGTTAATGTCCAAACACATTTTGTTATTTTACATAAACTATTTGACTGATTCAGTCAAACAAATAGAACAGACAGTAATAATCATTAAGCCGCATTGGATAAATACAAATACTTAATATATTTAAAATATGTATGTGATTTAAATAAAAATGAATACATAAATTCATTTATATATCAAAACCAAACCTTTTTTTTATGCGGAGAAAACGTTTTATCACAAATTACTATATTTACTACTACTCGTAAGATGAAGTATTTAAAAATAAAGGTTTTACTATATTTAATTTCAGTATTGCAGACATCCTACAAAAAAGACTATATTATACAGTAATCTATACAGTAATAAAGAGTATTATTTTCATTTTTAAAAGCCTCATCCTACGTGCAGTAGTAAATATAGTATTTTTTGATAAAAAGTTTTCTCTGTGCATGGTAAAAATTTTCAGTTGCTAAATATTTTTGCTTACAAACTCTATAAAGTATAATGATACATACTGTATTTACGTCCGCGTTGTCATACATATAGTAATTTTCAATGAAATTTGTTTCTCACTGTAGTTGTAGTCGCAATCTATAATAAAAGTTTATTTTTCATGAAAGAAAATTTAAACAGAAAAAAGAAATTATTAAAATATAAACCTGTATTTAAACACTATACTTTTGCATGGATTGATGTAACGCACACATGCGTAAAAGTTCATATTTTACACGTCACGGTGCGAATTGTCTTCTTAGAAGTGCCGCAATTTTCATATAACACACTCTGCTATATCTAGAATAAAAGTGTCATACCCAAATAACTCACACCTCACACATTTTGTCCCGCACTGATTATTTTACACGGGAAATAATAAGGCATAAAAAAGGTATAGTTTTAAAATTGTCAAATATGTTGTTTATAAAACGAGATGTGTATTATTGTAGCTGTTTTCGACGTACCGTGTTTATAAACACAGCGGCTATTTTTGCTTAGATTTCGATTGTCTTCAAACAAATTCTTCGTTTTATTTCATTTTACAAAAACTTTATGTTGAATCAACACCGTATAGTTAACATACTCATATTGAGCTGGATTCTAATCATTATTTATTTTCGTGTAACAACGCATATGTATTTACTTAAACTATTAATCATTAATATATTCTTTATTTAAATATTATTATTCACGTATTAAAAGATATAGAATAATTTCATAGCAAAATTTCTATTAACGCAATTTCAGTTTTCATTTGAATAAGGAATCATAATCATATTGGAAATACCGAAATTTCATTATTTACAATTGACGAATTAGGTCAACTTGCAAAGTACAACCGCATTATTGTGACTGGAGATTTCATAAAATTTGAATTTCTGTCAATGTTACCAGGAAGCGAAAGCAAGTAATTTCGACCACTCCATGCTCAATACACATGTATTGAGGACTAAAGGACCGTTAACGGATGACGTATATTAGGGATACTTTGGTCGAGTAGAGCGTACGAGGATTCCGAACCCTCCCTATCCTTTCTTGGCTATAAAAACCACTCGGTTTCCTTCGTTTTTCTCCTCGACCCTTAGCTAAAAGGCCAATCTCCCCACCTCATCTTTTTATCGATTCTAAATACGCGCGTCTAAAATTGTATGAGCTCTACTATTATGAAATCATCCTGTTTAATTTATATATGACATCTGTTATCTATTATACAGATTTTACATTTAAATGCAAATTAATCTAAGTTTAAGATTTGTTAGTTATCAATCATATATAAATATCATCGAATTTTATTGTTGTATATAATGATTGGTTCGATTATATTTTTCGGACGTTATATACACAAACTCATATATTTCAGGAAATATACTTCCGATCGACAAAACACATGTTTAATCTACTTCCAAAAGCTAACCACTGATACTCCCAACACCCTACTCGACCACCTACCACCATGAGAGTGAGGCAACTTTGAAATGAGAACCTCCATTTCCATATAACATGTCGACTAATAAATAATTTTCACGTAATCTTTGACGCTAATCAAACAATATTATCAAAATGGAATAATGGACAGCAATTTCGGATTGCCTCTTCTAATGCAAAAAACAACTACCTAGTTTTTTTTTTCAATTTGAATTCGAACAACAATCTTCAAATCCTTTGCCGACATGAATCAACAACTACGTTCTTTTTCCTTACTGCACGCACAAAAATGGTATAGTTGAATTAAAGAAATTATTTTGTTAAACGTATTTTGTAAATTTGTCTATGACGTATATGAGTTCAATAAAATATTTTGTAAATATTTACACTTTTACTGAAACGTTTAATGTAATTTTACAAAATTAGTGTGTTGATTCAAATAAAAAACATCAACAATATGACAAAATGATCGAATTTGAATCATATTTTGTTGATCTAATAAAACTATTTGTTTAGTTAAATAACAACAAAACTGTTTTGTTGAATGAAAGAAAATTTGTTTGTATTTACAAAATACTTCTGTGCGTGTGTCTACACTGAGAAAAATTTCTATTAAAAATTACCGTGCCAAAACAGTACTTTGATGCGATGTTTGTCAACAAAGAATGATTACCGTTAAAGCACAGTAAAAAATTCACAAAAAAAATCGAAGTAATGTTTACGATATTTAGGGGGCATTTTTACGTGTTGACAAACATCGCATTTGACACGGTAATTTTTAATAGAAATTTTTCTCAGTGTATGTATTTTCAACTTATAACTCATCAAGGAAAGACGACTGATGGTACTAATTGACTGTTTCCAAATCTACTGATGTTAATGGTACTCCCCATTTCTAGTACACTAAGCTATAACCAATACTTTCAAACAAGATACTATTCGTCTTGAATCAATCTCTTTTTATTTTTATCTTTCTTTGCCTCTAAAACCGGTTATAATTACCATAATTTTGAAACTTACAAACCTACCACCCTAGGGCACAATAAGTCTTTATCTTTTATGCTCTTTTTCTAAGATCCTTGATAAAGTATTATACAGTATACAACTATATATAGGAAAGTTCCATCAAAAATTACTGAAAGTTTAGTGAATACTATTAAAACTACGCTAACTCATGAACAAAACAAAATATCAGTTAATAGAAATTACTGAAATTTACCGTACTGTTAATGAATAGTAAATAGCGAATGTATGATATACATGTACCGAAAATTCATTAATATATGTTAACTGTTGTTTACAGATATTGTCCACCAATTAGTGTTTTAATAATATTTAGTAAACTTTCAATCAGTTTTAACGGTACTTTTTATGTGTGTATGCACCATATTGTTTCTACTTTTCAAGGCCTGTGAAAAGTTTATAAACAAAAATTAAAATCCTTGTGCAAAACATCAAAAGTTATATTATTGCCATTTGGAATTGGTCGCGCAGCAACAGATTATATTTTCATTCTAGAAAAACTACATACCTATTCATGGGCACGCAACAAATATTCAATTTTATATAGACTCACATACTCCCCTCAACTGTTACTGGATAGTGTTATTATCCTTTAAGTGATGGCAAAAAACTTGAGCAGTGTGTTTTCTCATCAATCAATTTCAACTGAAACTTATAGGTTTCTAGACATCACTGAGCATCATTCACTCTCAGATAAATAAGACAGCAGATCTTCGTGTTAAATTGCAAACTCGCCTGATGCAAACATCTCTGATTGTCTGTGCAACGAAAAAATTTCAAACGCATACACAGAGAGAATAAGATTGCTAAAATCCAGATTGCTATATGGATTGCATTTATTTACCTAATGAATAGAACTTAATGTTCATTATATAATTAACTTTATTATGTACAAATTACACTCAAAAAGTAACTACGTTTCGTATGAACGTGAGACAGTCCGCTTTTTACAGTAGAGGATGTGTAATATTACTTATATTTTGAACATATTACACAAGTCGTATAATTTTAAAATATTTTCATGTAATATTAATAATATGCATGTGACAAGACAAAATTAATACAATATAATTCATTATTTTATAGAATTTATGAATAAAAAATCTAATAATTACAAATTGATGAGAGTAATTAATTATATGTAATTTTTCATTATTACACACTGAAAAAAATAATCTTACAAATTTTACCAAACTAGAAAAATGAGCAAAAATGTAAATAGACAATATGATTGTTTTTATCATTTTTTTGAATTTTCTAACCATAATTTATCATATTATTTATATCTTTGCCTATTTTTCCTCAATTTGTTATCTATTTTGGTAAAATTTATAAGATTATTTTTTTCAGTGCAGCTTTATCAGACAATATTGTAAAACTAATTAAAAATAAGTTATAATATTTCAAGGGAGTTATTTCTTATTGATGTATTATATTGATAATTAACGCTCAATTCAAATTTTTTTGACATAAAAACTTGTTATATACATTTTTTAATAACATGTTTGATCATTATATATGGACTATATAACAGGCAATAAATTTACGATTTTTGAAATAAATTTATGTACCCTATATTAATTATTTTAATATTAAAAATACGTATTAATGTTATATTAAAATATCATCGATATAATTTAGCATTATATATCGATAGACTGTAGTCAAAAAAAATCCGTGTGGATGAACTAAGGAAAAAGTAGTCACAAAAAGAGCAATGGTAAATGTAAAAAGTAGAGGATATAAGGCATATATCGTGCAGCTCATGCCCAAGACGGTCGCATGTCATATCAGCAATCGTCGTCAGTGGATATAGGTATGTCTGTATAATGCCGTGATAATGGTGTCGCTTGCTATATTACGGGGATTTAGTTCGAGCTCGCATGCTCGGAGACTGATGTGACCGAGGAGACCGCCTTGTTAAGACATGCGAACTTACTTTTATCCAAGTAAGCTTGTACTATGTAACACAAAACTTATCCAACATTTTTTATTTTTTATTTTGATGAAAAAGGGCTCTAACATTGACAAGATCTACCATTTTTTAAATCTCTTATTACTTCTGACTAATCTTTGCTAATTCAACGAAACCACTTATAACGCATTTCTTATGTATGATCTGAAAATTGTAATTCATTTTTGGATATTATAACAATTATTCTTCTAATCAACTCAGGTTTTAAACATAAGAATTGAACTTGTAAACTTCAGAGAATACGTCTATGGAACCCTGTGACCAGGGTACATATTAATAATAAATGCGTTTTAAGAAAGTGTATAGATGAGTTCATCATGATAAACACAACCTCACGTAGAAAAATACAAACAGTCCATGTATGGCTCTTTCTTAGCAACAAATGGCTAATCATCGTCTGCCAACAGTGGTTCTTGCTTGGAATGCATTATATTTTTCAATGGCTCATTCCGTAATACAGAAAAAAAAGTACGTCTAAAATCAACGAAATTTGACAAATCCAGACAAAATTAGTGGTAATATTATTAGGGCATAATAATATGAGGACACGCAAGCTGATAAGACAAGATTTTCGCAAGACATACTTTGTCTAAACAGGAACAAAAGTTTGTCTAAAATCAACGAAACTTGATAAATTCAGACAAATATAATGTCAGTTCTTATAAAACAAAGTTGTGAGATTTGTGTCCCTATAAAAAATATTGTATAAACTAATAAATAAAAATTAACAAAAGCGAATAAATGTAACTCATCTTATTTATATGACTTATCAGCGAATAATATTATTTAATATGCATAGAATATTTTAGGTACATTATAATATTCCTAGAACATTCTACGAATATTAAATAATCTTATTCGCTGATAGGGTTACAAATATATTTTGTTTAATAAAATAAATATTAATAAATAAAATAAATAAATATTTTAATACTGACCAATTTCCTGCATGTTTTCCAACTTCAATAACTGTCCCAATTTTGGAATTAATCTTCTTAAATTATTTTCACTTATTTAAGGAAAATATTCGACGTCGATTTCTTCATGTAACGTAATATTTTAATATTATTTACATGAATAGAAAAGAAATAAAGTTTATGTTATTAATTACTTAAACGTATAATAAATATAAAATAATAAAAGTTGTTTTAGAAACATTACACACAAAATAATACGAATATCCTGCTTTTCATTATTATGTAAATTATTAATCATTTTCTTATTTTAATTAAATCAAAAATTCTAATTAAAACAAAGGTTATTATGGATATACTATTTACGTCGGTCAATTGGACAACACCAGCGCCGCTATACTACTATCTTATAAACTAAATCATTTTGTAGATAACCAATACATGTTTTGTTCTTATTTGGCGTAATAAGTGACAGATTTTGACTATATACTATAAGAGAATAAAGTTAGCACTTTTGTCAATCATCATAGACAAAACTATTGTCAACTATGTCGCACCATTTATTGATTTCAAAGTATAAGTTTATTTGTATTACACTTCAGAATATATATAATAAACGTTTTATAATTTACAAAGACTGTGTGTCTGTTTCTAACAATCTTTTTTTCCGTGTTATAATAAACTTATAAAAAAATATTTGTTGCGATAAAATGCCAATGATTTGCAAACGATTTGCCCATGCAGGGCACATAATTAGCAAGAAAACTATACTCTTTTATACTTCCGCATATTCTTACATACTGTATTTACTCACAACACACACGGAGAAAACAGTATTATGTTATATTTATCCCAATTTTTTGTATAATATAGAAGTTCCCCACCAATAAGCTTTGTCAAAGAAACAATATTATTATATTTATTCAAAAATATTATATTTATTTATAAAAATAATTATTTCACATTTACGTATTAAACGGAAAATGTATTGCAAAATTTTGTAGGTTATATATTTGTTATTCATTAAAATATACGTTAATATAATTTAATGTTAAAAAAAATAAACGCCATCCAATCCAAGTTCGTCATGGCTGTAACGTTACAACTTCTATTTTACGAAATTACATAATGATTATTAAAATTACGTATGATCAACTACATTAAATATCATGTAAATAATATTTTACGTAATGTTACGATTACATACTATTTTTGTTATGTTCATTTTGAAAAATGTAATACTAATCACAGAATATTTATGGTATATTTGGCGTTAATACAATATAGGTAGTTTTCTCCGTGTATATAAATTATAATCAGTAACATAATAAAACATTGTTTGGAGAACGGTCACCCATCCAAGTAATGATTCACTGCCAATTCTGCTGTACCTCCTTGATGTAATGTATGCTGACGCTGACCATCAATTCATGAACTGGATTTAATAAGCATTGCTTCAGAATTTTATCGGTTGCTGATAATTGGCATCCGTTTATGTGTAGCCTAATCATCGGCAAGTGATTTAAAAAATGTTCGCGAGGCAATGATTGGCGCAATAATTGTGGCCTGATTATTTGGCGGTGAAAAGATCATGGATTTACTAAGAATTAGGATTATTTTGGATTTTTTGGTTTTTATTAGTATCCTTTAAAACTGCATATTACTTATTTTTTGACGTCGATAAAATGTTTTGGGGATTTTATGCATGGTTGTATTCATTGCCCTAAAAATATAATTCTAAATAAGACTGTGATAAAGCCCAATTAAGTAAAGCCATTAAAGAGTTTTCATTATTCAGCTCTTTAAAAGTTCTACAAAACTTATTTTAAAATGTAAACATAAGAATTTGCTATATCAATATAACATATTTTTTACTTTTGTTTCAAAAACGTTTTATTCTTCAGGCTCATTAACATTTTTATTACATTTATAGCTTAAATTTGAATTTATTATTAATTAGTTAATGTATACAAAAACGCTTTTTATACTTGTTAACACACATATATAAAATTAACAATTATAATAAAAATACTTCGCATTAGTTTCTCTTGGTCATTCCTAAGATAAAATTATAAAATTTAAATTATATAAGGAACAAGTTTTCAGAGTATTCAATATTATTAATTATTTATTTGATTAGAGTAAGATCCAACTACCGTTCAACTGATTAATTTTTAGTACATTATTAAACAGTATAATTTCTATAATCAAATATGATATTTTATTTTACAAGTGTGCTGCACCATTCATTCAACCATGATCGCATTGAGACTATATATTAGTCTTTAGTATCTGAAGAGAAATACTTATTTTGAATTTTAGACATTACAAAAAAAATATTGCCAAGTTAGCTAACTATTTTTAATCCCTTCAATACGTTAAAACGATTACGAGGAATAAAATATATATTAAATATCAATGTTCCTTTCTTGTTCACGTTTAAATACTTATTTAAATAATTTTTACAAATGATAGTGCATTTGTATATTTGTAATTATAATGCACTTAGTAATACAGAATAATAAAAACTGCAATTTTTTGCGTATGTTTCTATATAACATAAAATATCCTTGCAAATATAAATTATATTGTATTATAATGTAAAAAAATATTTTGAAATATTTATTGATTACAAAATGCCCCATTATAAACCAAATTGATCACCGTAATTTTACATAATTTCCATAATTTTTAAATTTATAGCATACTTTAGCGAAGCTTTGGAGTGAATAAAAAGGGAGCAAAAACAGTAACGACAGTTTCGAGACATAAAATTGCGGCAAAGTTTGTTAAAAGCGTTTCTCCGACTGTTCGTGTAATGCTCCTCATTAAGCCGCACTTTCGCCGACATCAAAAGCGCATTTCGTTTCTACAAATATTGCAGCATTTCGCTGCATCGTTTTATTAAGTTACCAATTTATATAGACAAACTTCATTGCGCGACACTCGACGAACTAGTTTCGTAACTTGCAGTAGTACATTCTATCTCGGAGCTTACAAGTACGCGCACCTTGACACGAGCTTTAATTGTTTTAAAAACAGTTCTCGGCATTACAATGAATTTAATGAAAATATGGAAAACGCAGGTAGAACAAAATGAAAACGAAAACAAAACAGTAGCGAATCGGAGAACTCGATATTTCGGTACTTGATGTTGTGGCTGTCGAACTCGTCGCAATTTACTAATTAATTTCTAGACAAAGGAGAGTGGAGTTTAGCGGGTTAATTGGCGAGGCTTTACACGGACTGTGGCATGTGTTCGCGGACTTTTTACCGTGAGCATTTTCGCGTACTTAATTCGCAAGCCCCACGAAGCAGCCAATAAGGCAGACAGAAAGGCTAGCGTGACTTTCATGTTTCAGGTCAAGACGATATATTTCATTATTATATAATTACCGAACCGTGCCAACAATGTCCTATTATTTATCGCTCAAACGCTATGTGGTTGGTCATGATCGGGAACGATGAGCCATATCTGAACTAACAATTTATGACGCGCGCTTTTCGGTAAGTCTTATCATATGTTCGGCAATTGCTTCACATATGTCACCGAAGAATTGATTTTACACGTTTGAAACATCTGCCGCATTACGAGATGTCAAATTGTCTCGAATTCTTGAGTTTATATTACCGCAGCTATAATGCAAGGAAGGAAGAGTGTATCTAATTTATTAGAATATTATGTTACTTCTCTATACATATGTGTCTATATATTATTCATTATTCACAATACACATATGTAGGCTCAAAATTGTAATAATATATATATTACTTATTTTAATTCTTTCTTTTAACGTCTTTCTCTTAACTTTTAACAATAATAGAGAAACAGCTATTTTATAACTTTCTACAAAAATTTAATAATATAATATATATATACTTTCATACATAAAATAACTATTATGAGTAAACTTGCAAAATTATTAACAAGTAATATTGTAATCGTAATTTTATCTTTTGTCAACTATCAGAATTATTGTCTGCACAAACTAGTTCTTTAATAAAACTATGATTTAAGAACTAATAATTTATTAATATTATAAACACTGAAATACACACTTCTTTACCTATCGATCTCAAAATATTTGTCATTTGACATATCATACGTATAACTTTTGAAATAATTTAAAACAATACACTCTCTAGCAATAAAAAATGTGACATCATAAAAATTACCATAACGAAACGCCGCGTTCAGCCTAGTCATTAAATAACACTCTAAATCACGCAGCATTAATTTATGTGGAGTAATAAAACAGCGATATCTAAAATAACAATATAATTTTTAAAAATTCTTTTGCTTTATTTTTCAAGATTCATGGCAGAATAAAGCATATTATTAATACTAAATAAATACCTATTATAAATATGTGCAACTGAATTGATAAACAAAAATTTTATAAATTTTCAATATAGCTCATAATTGGCTAATTTTATTGAATATATTCTAAAATAATTATTTATTCACTTTAAAATAACGTATACATAAAATAAAAATGGTACTTGAATTTTATCTATAAACAGAAAATACAAAGTATTTAATATATGTATATATGGATAAAGGCACAAAAATGTAAATAAATGCTTGAAATTATATTGTTATTTTTCTCAGAAGTATGGTAATTTGGATCAAATTTTTAGAAAGTTTTAACCATAATTTATAGTATTTGTTTAAATTTTTTTTCCTTTACCTATTGTTTACTATACACACTGAGAAAAAAGATTGTTACATTCACAATCTAGATATTAAAATTAGATTGTTAAACTACAAACAGCCGATTTTAATAAACATATATTCAATTTAACAGTCAAGATTGTAAAAATTGTAGGTTATGTTCAATATGTCATTTAATATGACATTCGTTTTACAATCTCTGACAATCCAGAGTGTTGGATAGAATATTTGGATTGTTGTCGCAGCTATAATCTGCACTGAGAAAAAATTGTTTGGTTAACACTAATCTGGTTATAGCAAACATATTTTATTGTAACCATTACTAAAATTCTGGATCTGGTTACCATAATACAGTTTGGCTTAACCAAAATGATGATGTTAAGTACAATATTGTAACGATAACCATATATTCTGGTTATCGTTGCTAGAATTTTTTTTCTGTGTGTAATTATTCGATTTAACAATCTTAGATACTTAACGAAACTGTTTAGATATTTAATAGAGATATCTATTCCTCTCAGTGCACTTTGGGGCTCCAGAAATACAGGTGTGCCAAATTGTTTTGTGCCATGCATATAGTCCAATCGTTGGTTCATGACCTCAGAATATTGTTTTCCGACAATTTATCTCATCGTCGACCCAATCACGTATCATGCTGGTACCTGTTATCGGCAAGTGATTAAAAAATTATTAGCATAACAGTTGTGCTAGTTATGGTCCGAATGTTTGCCAACGATGAGACCATACGGTACAAAAATGAATAAGTTACAGAAATCATACTAGTATATATGTTCATCTTAGTATTGTTATATTAATGAGAAATATGATTGAATTAATTAAATCAGTATGTTCAAACAACCATAAAAGTATGTTTAAGATTTATATTAAATGCAATAATATATTATTCATATGAATCACTAATATTAAATATATTTGATTTTAATCATACAGTATGGTTAAATCAATAATGCGCAATATTTTAAATGAAGTATATTTAAAGCAATACAACATATCTCAAAAATTCAATTATGTTATACAATTCATAAAATTAATTTGTTTATTTTGAATTAAGGGAATCTTTTTATTTTCATGAGTGTAACATGAAATATGCTGATCATCGTCCACCATTCATGGGTCATTCTTATGCAGCTCTTATTATTATCGGCAGATTACTGATTTTTCTACATCCATACTTATCTTGAAATCCACACACACATGTAAATATACCTAACGTTACCTTTGAGGACTGGAAATCTTTTTGTTTTCCATATACTTAAGGTATATCTTCATTACCGGCAGTAAAAACCTTGAAATTTCATATATATAAAATAACATATTTTAAGATATAGTTACATAAAAAATAATTCTATGACCCTATGACCGCGTTCGTGTATTTCGTTAGATGATTAAATGGAATTTTAAACATATATTATACTGTATGAACATACATTTAATATATTAAAACACAATTTAAAAACGATCACCGATCAATGTAATAGTTAACGAAAACTCTGCTTTACTCTCCTGAGTTATGTGCCGATGCTGCTTCTTCCACCATGTGCTATATTCACTCGAACCATCATTTAATAAAATCTGTGTTATATGCCGTCTTTATTGGAACAACGTTTGCAAACTACGTTGTCACAATGTTGTTGTCCAACATTGGTTTGGAGTTACAACGCAATTTTCCACAACGATAAATTCCACGTCGTGCCAACGCAATTGATTAAAGTTAGAACAACTTTGCCGACGCCGTAGCAGCTTCGTTTCAATTGTTCTATCTGAAAGCGTTCCAATGTTATCACGACGTATTGTGCCAACATGGGCTGATGACGTTAATTAAACATTGGCTATAAAGTTGTTTCCACGTTGATCAGACGTTGGCATCCAACGTCAAAATTCTGCAAAATAATTCTATTCGTATTGACACACGACGTTATTCCCATGTTGTCACGACTTATTGTGTCAACATTGACATAACGACATTGATTCTACAATGGCAATACAGTTGATTCAATTGATTGAAAGATAAAAATTTGGAAAAAACAGTATAATTATGAAACAATTTTCTCATAATTAAAGAATTCTCAATTCTCAATGCAAGACACAATTAATACTTTATTACTGTTTCTTTGAGAAAAGTATCATTTTTATTTTACTTTTCATATTTTGAGAATTCTTACTTTATACTTTTCTGTATGTTTAGCATAAAAATGTAAAAATATTTAATTTAACAATTGCGATGGTGACTTTGCGTTTTGATTATAGAAAATTGTATAGAAAGAAGTTTATTTAATTGAAATAATAGAGATAAAGTATAATATAAATATAAAGCCACTAAATTGATACAAATATCAATTTGAAAATAAAATAAATGTTAAAAGAAATAAATTTAGCACTATTCGTTAATATAACGAAGCGGTCCATCGAAAAATAGATGTAGTTTTTTTGATTATAATTTAACGTTGCTTACATGCATCATAATTTTGTATTCAAAATGCAGTGCGTTGAATTAAAGTCGCGACTCGGTGTATAGTTGCGCGAATATAATATGCACGGGGTCAGGTGCAGCATGTTAGTACGGGTGCAACGGCATAAATGGGTTTGGGTAACTAAAAGCCAAGCGTGGGTCGAGTGCGCGAGTGTATCATAGAAGGGGCATTCGAGTGGAAAAACGCAACTAAACGCGAGTAATTGGAAAGCAAAGAGGGGGTGGCCAGAAGAGATCGTTCGGCTCACACTAATTCGTCAAACATCGGGGGCGAATCAGACCGACATACATAACAACATTTTTTTCGTCTCTTCATTCGTAAAATTGTCTCAAATCCATCGCTTATTTCACTTGAACATCACCCTTGCTTATCGAGGTATAATTAAGAAAGATTTAATGTTTGAACATTTGATAATTAAAACCTTTTTTAATTAAATTTAACATATGAAAACGATTCGTTTACATAATTAATTATAAGAATCATTTGAATCAATTATTCTCTATCAATCTAACACAACGGGGTTAGTGTTTTTCATTACATTAATACAAAATAAATTCCATAAAAGATTTAAAATCTGCATACCATTTTTGGATAATGAGACATTTATAGTAAATAGATTCATGAGACAATTTATATCAAATTTTAATTATATAATTATTAAAACATATTGTAAAATATTTGAAGCTTAATAAAACTAAAGAAATAGACGATATGTATTATATCTATTTAGAGTGCAACTTATTAATTTAAATAAGGTATAGAAGCCAACGGTTAATGATATATCGACTAAGCCTAAGTATTTGTATTTAAAACTCCAAAAACCGGAATATGTGATTTTTCATTTTTTTTCCAAATAAAGTATAACATAGTCACTATAAACAATTTAAAAATATCGTAAGGCTAAGAAAGAAAAAATATATTAAAAATGTATTATTTTCTATTTACCGAGTGAAAATTTAATGATATACGACCCATGTAGAAATTTCCGACTTTACCAGTTGATTCAACGTTGAAATAAGGTTGTTTTCGCGACGTCAATACACGACATAGTATTGACGTTTAAAAATTTGTAATATCAATGTAGTCCCGACTT
>JABFQC010003396.1:0-14183 GCA_022817085.1 Psilanteris sp. ZL-2020
GACAAAACCCGATCCGGCAGTTGTTTATTTTCCCGTACCCGAATCCGCGGCCGCGTGAGAAAACCATTCCGCGCGGTTCCCCGCTCAATTATGTTCCGGCAGCGAAGAATTCCTCGGCATCCATTTACCTGGCAACTCAACTTTCGTAACGTACGCGCACGAGATCGAGGTACCAAATGCAGACCTAATTAGCGTACCACTTTGCATCGTTCCAACGGGTTTGGGATGTACTTTGAATACTAATCGTTAGCCGATCGGGGAAAAGACGAGACCGAGGATAAGGATGTAGGTGGTCTGTTCGTCGATACGGCTTAGGAGCAAAAGGGTGTTGCAACCATTAGCGAGCCTGTCCGTCTCAACCGCGCAGCATCCTTTATCAGCGCGGCTGCGGATTCCTTCGGAATTCCGGCGCGTTATCAGCGACTATTATCATTCGTTGAGCGAATTGCCTGCGCGTTTCTTGCCTGCGAATTATGCAAAAATTTATTTGCCCCGCGCATGCGCGATTTATCGGCGCGTCGTTCGGCGCGCACGCGCAAAAGCATGCGCGCGGTAGATCGTGGTTGCGCGACGATTGCCGATCGTGCGACCGATCGGCCGAAAGCCGAGCGGCCGGCCCTCCCACGACATGCGCCCGGCGCGAGTTATGAAGCCGTCCGATTCGGCCGACTATATTTTGCCGGGCAGTCCGCCGTGTAATGGGAAAATATTGAACGGTCGTACGACATCGCCGCATGGGGCAAAGATCGGCGCGCATGCATGTATCACCGATCTCGTGCGGCGGCAATTTATCGCCGAGAAACTAGATCTGGAATCACGACGAGAGCAACGCACGCACCGTATATCGCGCATTATATGACGCGTATCAAATTCTCGTGCGTAATTAACGTGAAAATTAGTTTTTATGGTGTCCCATAATGTCGGGGGACAGGCCTCGGGGATGAGATTAGATAAGGCCTTTGTCGTAAACACGGGAATAAACGGGACAAATGAAATGATACCGATCTTCATCAATTGAGTTTGTTTTTATTTGTCATTTATATATTTGTATTTTGTATATATATATATATATATATATATATATAAATATATATGTAGTACATACACATATATTCCGTGTTTGTGCATATATATAATATGTATAAATAATAAGGGCGTAATAATTAAAAAAAAATTTTCTTCTTCTTCTTCTATATATACACAGATGAAATCACTAGCTCCCGTGGTCAGATGCCGGACAACACACTTTCGGCCCGCAAACCGTCCTCATTATCTCTCTCCGATGCAAAAAAATATAATTTAATTGGAGTCACATCACTGCCCGCAAAATTCATTTACAGTCGCGCGCAACTGAACCCGCGTTACATAAGAGTTCCTCGCATCCACGTGAAAGTCTTGATATCGTGTATTTACAATCCTTGCGTGTTTGCGCGCGCGCGCATGCGTGAGAACGCTTTAATTGATCGTTGAAAAAAGTCGAATATGTACAGACATCCATCCTTAACGCTAGATTACTCGTTTGGCGCACGTATGAAGTTGAATAAATTAGTCGCGGTCTGCTTCAGTCCTTTCTTTCTGTCCTTGTCCCTCACGGGAACACTGCGGCTTGCGCCGAAACCTATTTACAAGGGCGCGCCGCGGCGCGACTGTCGCGTTTGCGCGCGCCGACTCGCGCGACCTACGGAACACCGCGCTGTCGGTCTTCGTCAGGTCCCGCGGTGGTTCGTAATAAATAATTGTTTCGAAATAATACTGGGCACAGAGGGCGCCGGTTCCGTCCCTTGGCTTCTCGTACGCAAATTCATTCCCCCCAACCCCACCCCGCCACGTCGAAAAAACCACACAAATTGTTCACGGCCAATCACAACAGATTCACACCGGCGGGTCATCGACGGCGCCGCGAACGGGTGTCGGGCATCGGTCGACTACGTCCAATAATAAATTAAAAATCCAAAACACGCGAAACGGAAACGGACGGCTGCGCACGCGCCGACTTACAATACAATATATTACAAAGCCGTACCGTCTTGTGCGCGAAGCAATAAATTAGGTAATAACACATACTTATATAACATATAACATGAATTAAATATTTACGGTGGCCGAGGCCGGCCAGGACGAGGATCAATCGGACGAACGTGACGTCACGGGCCCGGTCCATTGATCAACGTCGTCAAGCCGTTGGTATACAATCGGGCGACGTGCTACGATTTAAAATAAATATCACATACAATTAATTCGCGATCGAACGGTAATTAGCGCGACGCGCGTCACGACGCTCGTCACTCGCGTCGTCCCGTCGGCAGGCGCGCTCGCGTTACAGACACGTGTGTATCGTTTTCTTTGTCCTGCACAATTGACACTTGACTTCACAGCACCAGTGGAAAGTGCACGCGCACCTTTCGTAGACGATCACCTCCTGCGTCTTGTATCCGCGGCCGCAGCACATCAGGTCGCAGCCGTCCACGCCGATGCTGGTGTCGTTGCACTGGCGCCCGTGCGTGCCCAGGATACCCAGCTTCGGGTTCTTCTCGCAAAAGGGTGGCGATGTCTCCAGGTAGACCAAATCCTTCGGGCCCGGCGGTTTGTGCTCGGGGTTGTAAGGTTTCAGCTGGAAGCTGTAGCGGTGCCGTCTGCTCAGACCCTCCCGGTGGCCGTGCACCGAATTTCCGGAGTTGCCCAGCAAGGCGTTGCTACCGCCGCCGCGAATCCGATCCGAGTTGCTCAGCAACACGCGCGAGGCTCCGTCGAATCGGTCCTTCAGGTTGTCCCCGACGATGCGGAAATTCGGCAACCTCATCCAACAGGTCTTAATGGTGCAGGACCCGGACATGCCGTGGCACTTACACTCCTTTCGCATCTCCGAGGACACGTGCTGCAACGAAAGAAATTAAGGAATTGATGAATCGCAATGAGAAATTGGTGATAAAAGATCGATCAATCGAAATTCATTAAGCGATTTGGTAGTCGACGCTGGAAGGAGGTTCAAATGGGCAATTGTTTTGAACGAGAGTGGTAAGTACAAGAAAAAAGAAACAATTGATTCCGTCAGTGTCGTTAAATGGCTCGTAATGGCCGCAAAATCTAGTTTATGTCTCATAAATATTAAAATTATGGTCTCATTATTGTCTATGATTTTTTTTTATTATTATTTATTATTTATTTTGACAGACGACGCAGTTTTTATACGTACTGGGAAACGTTTTTGCAAGCTTGTCGATTGTTAATTTATTATCCATACTTGTAAGGTTTGTGATGATTTCATAATATTTGGTAAACAATCGTTAACGATTGTTTTTGGTTTGAATCGCTACTTTGAACACGTTCATTATTTGTACACAATATGTGAACTGTTGTTATTGTTTTTGTTTTGAGGCATGACATTGAATACGTTGTGTTTATAAATTTTGAATGTTTGTTATTGTTTGCGAGTTCTGACATTGAATACGTTAATTATTAATATATAAATAGAGAATAATATTGATAAACAAAATACTTACAGCTCTGCCAGCTTCGTTGTTGTGCAGGTTCATCTTTTCCCGCAGATTTCGGCCTCTTTCCCCGGTATCAACGAACTCGCGAGAAAACTTGAATCCATATCCAATGTTATCCGAACAACCGCCCCACTCCCAATCTTTAACTATCGACGGAGGTCTCGACTGATGAGTATAATCACAGGAACAAGATTGAATGCTACCTTCGCTGCACGCCCGTGCAATGCTGTGCGTCACAGCTGCGCTTGTAACTGCGTAAATAAACGCCGTCTCTCTGCATCCTGCAACACGAAAACGCCACACAAATTGTTTAATTTCATTGAGAATAACTTACAACAACTTTTTGAATATAAAAATTCCGTGCGCCGTGCATGGCAAACATTTGGTCGCGGTTCGTGGAGATTCGGTGGTAGATAAAATTTAGAACTAGTCAGTCCAGTCAAAAACCACAAGGATGAGTGACCTTTGACTACGTGAGGCCAAGTGAATGAAAAATACGACGCAACTGAAAAACCGTGTAACCAATGAGTGTGATTGTTCAAACAAACCACCTGGCCAAGACATTCTAATACTTCGCGGCAAAAGTTTTGTCCGCGCGTCCAGGACCAAAAGACAAGGTTCTACCGATCCACCTGACATCGATCGCAATTAGTCATCCAATTCGACTAAAATTAAAACGTCGTCCTGCAAACACGAATCGACGGCCAAAAAACGGTACCAGGAAAATGACTTGAGTGATGATTTATCCGAAGGATGTTCCAACTTAATGAACACATGGTCAGACCGAACAAAACGTCGCGCTAATCTGGCTCTGTCATCGTCGAGAAAAAAAACTGTTTCATCGGCCTCACGGCTTGCGAAAAACCGTAAACAACTCTCTCACAAAAACCTGTGAAGTTGGCTCGTAAAGTTAAAACGAATCTGAGCGGCTCGTCTGCGCGTTGACAATACTTTCACGGTGGTCTGGTCGCGTGGGAGGTGACGTCAGGCCAGCACGAACGTCTCAATTCCCGACAGGACTACCTGAACGGAACCTGCGAGTGGGAAGGGAGCGCGCGGTGACCTTAACCTGCACATCGCTGACCCGAGGCTTATCTGCATAAGGTGCAGGTGCCCAGCGGTGCCTTTGTGGCTGAGATATCGGACAATGAAGAGACGCTCCACGAAATCGTAAAGCAACGCCGAAACCTGTTCCTCGTGTTGCGCCACGAAATCAGGACAAAGGACACGATAACCTTTTCGCACATTCGAACGCCCTCACAGTGTTACGCTACGAGATAAGGTCGAGGTCGGTGACCCATTGTCTCCGCGCTCCGATCGCTTTCTCGAACGATTAGTAACGATTATTGGAATCCCTTCGGGGAAGTGCTTTATTAATTAACGTTCGACAAATAATTGCCGAGGAATTCCTCCCGGGGCGAATACTCTGTTTCTCGATCGAAGAAGAAGCGCCCGGGAGGAGGAAAAAAACAGATTCTATTCATTGTGAACAGTTGGCAGCGGAATCAGTCTGATTTATGTGACAAAAGAAAAGCGCGATAATGGTGGCATGTGAATCCCCTGAAAATCGTCGGAATAAGACGTCGATGGGAGAAAAGAAGAAGACGAGACACATTCATTCCTGACGGGAGATGATCGGGCGTATCCAATTTCGAAATTCGTTACGTGAAGAACGTCTCTTTTTCCCAAACGCTAACGAAAGATCAACGGGAAACTTGAAAAAAGCGTACGCCTCATAATGGACGCGCATTTTCTCTCGGCTTTGAATGAACAATTCGGGAATGGTTAACGGAAGCGCTCGAAATCCCGCATCTAGGAAGGTGACGAAAAGGCACGAAGATTTACACCGTTCCAGGCTTTTATACCTGTCCTCGGTGAGACATCGGTGACCCGTAAATTTGATTGGTTCCAGATATTATTTGTCATTATCACGGACTGCCGTGACGGTCGACGGTCACAATCGTGATGTCGTCCATATTGGCGCGCGGAGCAAAAACATGTCCTCGGAGGAGCAAGAAAATGGTTGAAAAAATGAAAAAAAAGTTGTTTTGTCGGTTATTCAATTACATTGTGGACAGTGCAAGTGAAAAGGATGATGACAATAAATTAGTGTTATATAGATCAGTGTTTGTGCTTTAAATTTATTATCTGGAAATATTCGTGTCTTTAAATAAATGTATGTATAAATTATAATAATAAATATCGTTCGATTCAGTTAATACGACGTTGTTATTATCCTTTACGTTCAACTCGATTAATTACAAGATGTAATCAAAATTGAAATTATAAAAAAATGTAGTAAAAAAATCATTAAGAAAGTATACACATAATCTTATATATTCGTTAATGATTTTGGTGAAAACCAGCGTGCACAAAAAACGTTCAAAGATGAAAAATAAGAACCGAGTGAAGCAAATTTCGAAGTGGTCCCGAAGGATCAATTCATTAGCAGTCACGTATAAACACAAAGTTACGCGAATAAAAACTTTATAACGATCTCATAACCCGACGAAATTATGCACTTAATCGAGAGCCTTGTACAATTCGTGCAACAGCTCCATTCATTTTCATTCACGTCCCGAGCAATCGTTCCTCCCAACTCGGTTCACCGAATCCTTCATAAACGCTTTTAATAGTCACCATTTACGCGAAATTTGTGATTGATATAAATTGGTATCTTTATAATCACTCCCGATGCTCGACTCCCAAGATTTGTAACATTACATTTTACTTGCGCGATAAATGTCCCGAGATAAAAATCCTGAACTATATTATTACGATTGACTATAAAATTGCGACAATATAAAATACAATATAACCATCGGTAACTGACACTTTAATAGCAGATTTTACAATGTTCGCGCGTATCTGTGGGTCAACAGTACTTTTTGTAGACATTTCCTAATACGTTTTATGATAATCAAACATCTCGTCCGACGATCGTACTCGAATCATTATCTCACTTGCGAGAAAAAATCGTTCGAGCAATTGGCACTCAATAATTCATCGCGTATCTGTTCATTCGCATCATTGCTGGTATAATAAATGGCTGAGCTTTATCAGCGTATCCAAATATGCTAGGCAGAAGGAAGCTCCGCGAGCGCGAACAAATATCAGCGTTGAAAATTCTTCGTACTGAATCGGTACCTGTTCAACAACAGGTGTAACGATACTTCTCGGCAAACTTAATTAGACGTATCAATTTATCTTACTTACTGGAAAATCTATAAATGGTCTTTTTCAATTATAATCAATTAAGATGCTCGCAAATTATCAACAATTTCGCTTCTCAAATGACTGCGTTTTTATACACCGTTGGTATCAACGCTGGAATGTTAATCAGAACCGATATTGAGCAATAACGTTAACCAAGCAGTCGGCAAAATTTTCTGATCGAAAATACTCGTTCGAAAATTTCATCTTCAAAAGGAAGGCAAAAAAAATTCAATAAAAGAACCGAAAATTTCGTAACTGCGTACTTCTATATAATTGATCAATTAAAAACTTGCTAGTTGACCCGCAATCGAACGGGAAAAATTGTAAGCATTGAACGGTTAAACCGCACTTTGTGTGCTCGGGCACCAAACGTCACCGTTTATGCGCCACCGTAATGGTGGCGGGGGTTTTTGAAAGCCGTCGCGGTGTGTGCGCGCGGCCACGAACTTGTTGCTGCACGAGATCGCCCTGAGCAACATCGCGACACAACTTTACGAGAGACATTTGCGTCAAGCTGAAATTCCACCGAGATAAAATCGCTGAAAATTATTGCTACCGCCGTACCAGAAACGTCCGCGACTTCGGGGCCCCCGAACTCGAATGAAGGCGCGCGACTTTTTGCGGCTCGCAGATGAAATTAGTCGAGTGATAAAATGTACGAGTCCGCCAAGCATAATCAAGATTACATGCAATCCCATGTATTATTTATCGGAAATGCCTCCATTTTACGGCTCTATGCGTTTTACGGCCGGTCCGCCACTCTTCGCTGGTTTCGCACGCGAGATGGCGCCGCAATAGTACCGTCACTGCGGGACCAAACAAGACGCGGGAACCATTCGAACGGCTGTTCACGTTTGCGCAAGAAACCGCGACGTGCCATCGACACATGTCGCCCATCATAGACCACGATTTATGCCAACGTAACGCCGCGGCAAAAAAGTAGCCGCGCGCCATATAAGACGAGTCTTACGTGCGCGCTCTGGACAAGTATTGATTGAATTTATCCTATAAATGGTCGATCATGTTGGCCATCGTTTGCAACGCAGATATCGCGTGACTTTAATGAAGACGTGATTGGAAACGACGACGAGTTGCGTTATTGCGCGTGCCCCGGGCGCAAGAACGCTTTCGAAAATGGCCGCGAGGTCGCGCGCAAGTTTGCGCGCAAGTGGCGCCACGGTCGCCGGCGCTTTCACTTCATTAAAATAAGTGAACGGTCGCATTTGAATCGGGATTGCGCCGGCAATAGACTAACGACAGAATTGCGAGCGCGCGTCAAATCCAAATTTTACGGCGCCCATACTTTCGCCGGGGTATTAAGTTTTGCGCCGCAACGTCACGCGGCGTCCCAAGGAAGTTCCGCAAATTTGGTCGCCCGACGAATAATTAGGCCGAGGCATCTCGGGTTTTAAAACGCCGACTAGGTGTTTGCCGGCGAAGAACGAGGGCATACCGGGGGGGAACCGGAGGACGCGGTAAAACGAGTGTCGGTGCGGTAGGTGGCGGCGAAATGATTACAGGCTGGGATACGCTCACTACCATCCGTAATATCGGGTACAAACAATGCCAAAAGTATTCGCGGGGACTTCTGCGTTTTAATTACCGACGATTAATCGAATCACACCCGACGACGAGGAAGACCGTTAATATGTGATCGGCACGAACATCGGTTCGATCGGCACGGGGAAAGTACCGAAATCGTTAATAAAGCATATCGGAGATCGGTATCGCAGTGACGTAAATTTCAGGACGATTGGAGTGGTTACAAGTTGTCTCAATCCTGGCTTTCGCGATGGACCACTTGTACCGTTTGACCGAGAGATCCGGAATTGCTGGTGCGTGGATGGACGTGCCACGGGTACCGGGTGGAAAAGTTACGAAGTTGGTGCATGGAAGATATCAAATGACCCATTGGAATAACGTGAAACAAGCGTGCAATCTGGCGGCGGGATTTTACAGTGCCATCTAATCCGGAAACGACCGTTTAACAAGTAACTGAGAACCGGTGGCGGATACAATGCTGCAATCCTATCCGATCGCGCGATCTCTAAATAGTCAGGCCATGAAAGCGCCCATTACCGATCGGCGATACCGATCTGCCCTTTTCCCCCACCCTTGATTCGTGAACACGAAGGAACGAACTAATCTGATGTAATCTGCACGCCCTTGAAAGGGAAAAAAAAGGAAGAAAAAAAAAAGGTTGAGAAGTGACGATGTGACACAGGTCAGAGGTTGACGTCTGGATAGTGGGATGCGCTGTTGCCGGCGTTCCGAGACCGATGGCTCATTTGAATTTGAATGCCACGGGAACGAGGGAAAATATTCGGACGACAACAAAACGTCCAACAGTGGCTAATGATCAGGTGGTAATTGCGCCAGCGTGACCGATGCCGGACAAAGGCGTATTATTTTTTCGGCACCTAACGGACGGTCGTGGTGAAATTCCCGAAAATCCAGTGTAGCCAATCCATCGTGCCACTAACCGGAATGGACTGGCGATTGTTCGGACCGGCGTCGGGTCGCGTCGATCGGCGCGCGCAATTTTTTTCCGCAATTAGCCGTCGCCGCGCCGATCGGGGCCTTTTTTTCGGCGGGCGCACGAAGTGGCCATATGGGAACGCGCGGCATAATGCAATAGGCGAGGATTAAGCCGGGCGAAAAAGCTCGGCTTACAATCTCGAGGACGAGATCTCTAAAAGAGCCGCAGGGGAGCTCACGGCTGGTACAAGAAGGTCCATTATCAGGTTGCAAAACATACATCTGGTCGAGCGCGTGCCTCTACCCCTCGGTCCGCACGGGGCGACGCCTCTTTCATCCCCGACCGGGCTCCGTTGCTCCAGCCTGCCGGCTCTTATTCTAATTTCGACTTCGCTCGAATTCAATTGCCTGGGGGCAAACGACAGATTTGTCATACGCGATTTTAACGGTCCAGCAATCACCTCTCTGGTCACTGCCTGTCAACCCTTTCCCCCTGATCGCTCTCTCTTTATCTCTCTCTCTCTCTCGTTCTCCATCTCTCGCCGGCCGTAAATCTTTATCGAAGATAGCGCTCGGCCAGCGCGCATGCATATATCGTCGAACAATGGGACGTTTTTGTCTCATGTGAAACGAGTTCACCTTCTTATCGATTCTTTACGAGTGAGAGAAAGAGCGAGAGAGAGGGCCAAACGGGTACCTCGATGAATGCGCAAAAAGAGCCGGAGCCCCCCTCCCTCGATAACGGCCCCGTCGTCGAGTGATCCATTATCGGGGCTGCCGAGGGCACGCAAACTCACAGCCGAATTTGATTATTCCGCCGGACGAATTGCCGCGTCAATTCGCTAATGCCAATTTCGACAAGTAATTCGAGTCGCAAGTACGATTCGAACCCGTTGGGTCCGGGACTCACCTCGGTCCACGATCTTGCCGAAGAGGTTCTTCCCTCGCAGGAAGTTCTTCGTCGAGCAATTCCAGCGACGGTTGCGGAACTGGTGCTGGCACTCGACGATCGCTTGGTTCGCGCCCCGCGCCACTGCCATCAGCACGCCGGGATTTTCCCGCGCCAGTCGTCGCTGCTTGCGTCGCAGGGTCCCATAAACCGTGGAGTCCATATGAACCGAGCCCGGAGACATCGGCAATAAATTATTCGGCTCGCCAGCTTTCGCTATTCCCCTGCAACAAACAAACCACACGGGTTTTATAAATATTTGATGAGACCATTTTTTGGTCCGCGACGGTCCACAAGGTCATTTCTCAGGAACGTAATTGTGATCGTGAAAAATGATCGTGAAAATTGGACGTTGCGAATCGTGAATTTCTTTCGGGACGGTAGGATGGGTTGGGATAGTGAACACAGAATTTAGGGAACGCCTGTTCTTTACGGACCCCGACCTTTTATTATTATGAACTTTGAACCAGTCTTTATCCCTTTTTAAGCGACACTTAAAACCATCCAGTAATTGTAAAACGACACAATTCTTTAAGCGCGCGTCGTAATTATGGAATAGTTATGAATTGCAGCCAGTTTACGAGCAATAAACTGATCATTGACGTGCGACGATCGAAGGGTACGTGGCACGATTCCGAAGGATACACGGCACAAATAGCAAAACTGGTCCAGCAGTTTCGGAAGCTCGCGGCCAACGGTACAGCCTTCATAAATCAGCCTCGCCGCAAATTCGCTCTTCGGAGAATCCGAGAAACAGATTCCCCGCTCGCTCTTCTAACTCGCCTTATTCCTTCGCTTCGTGTTTCTCTTCTCTTTTCGTCACATCGCGATCCAGTCGTGCAGAAAAACGTTTAAATGCACCCCGCTCGCTCGTGAGAAACAACGACGCTTCCAGTGCGCGACAATTTTGACGTTTTGTGCAAGTCAATGGGCACCTTCAGGTGCATGGAAATTCTACCAAAAAAGAATTTCTTACTTCATTAAGTATCGAATTTGATTCGGATCTTTTTCATTATGTACAAATTTCATAATTATTACCATGTCTTTATTAAATTGCTGTTCCTAATGCTAAATTCTGTTTGCATTGTTCGCAAAATGACTTCTTTTCAAAGCATAAACATAATAAATCATTATTTTTCATGGTTTAGTCCTTTCAACCGAAAGTGACATTTCAGTCAGTAAGTCCCGGAGAAAAGTGTATCTGAAGACGTTGAACAAATCTTCATCTAATATTAATGATTTCAAATCAATTATTTCTTTATTATTAATACGTGTATTATTTTAATTACAAATTAAATAAGGTTAACAAAAATGAAAAAAATTAAAACATTTTGTACAAAAAAACAAATATTATTTCCCTCCATCATTACTCTCACACGAAAGCCTGTTTTGATTCACCGCCCCACCCCCTCGCTCCTCCCGATAATGCTTTGCCGAAATTCACCCGTCGATCGTACTTTTGCGCAACACATAAGTTCCACATTGTGATTCAATCAACGTTGTTTGTCATTGTCTGTCACCATTTTTACCGAGCATCCTTGCACAATTAAAACAATTAGCCGCACGGCGTTTCGTCTCGGCGGCACAAAAATTTTAATTGTCTATTAATTTACCTAATACAATGCAATTCATCTCGTCTGCGCATGAATCATGCGTCTTTATAAAGGCGACCTTCCTGCGCTATGACTTTACTATTTGCAAATGACAGCGCACATCATTCGTGCAATTGAACAGTGCGGTCTTTATACGACGTGCGGTGTTTGCACAAAAAGGCACTGCAAAGTTGCGAAATTATTTTAATCGCGCGGATAATTGCTTGATTTATTATATCGACGGCGATTGCGAACGATCGATTTGTATCGTAACCCAGTTTCGATCGAGCGTTGATTCATCGCGTCGTCATTGACGATTTTTAAATCAACAGCGTGAGGCCGGTTTATTCTTAAGTAAATTTGAATTTGAATTCTTCGTTTAAATAGTCGAGCACGACAAAGGAATCGTAAAAAGAGCGCGTCGCACGGCGTTAGTCATCGCGTAAACAGTTCGACGGAAAAGCCGCTGAAAAAGTTGTTTGCGTTGCCGATTTCGGTGGAATCGCCGAAACCGAGTCGTGTACGGTTGGGGTTTCGGTCGCGGTGAGTTTGATGCCGTTATAAAACGCGGTTTACAACGCGATGTCTTGCAAGTGCCGGGCGTCCGTCGATATCTAACGCGCGCACCATTTGGTGATTCAGTGGAGAAAAAGTACCAATTTTTGCCTGACAACAAAAAGTATGTGTCAATTTGGATGTTTGGTGTGATTTTTGATAATGCAGAATTAAATTGAAGAAGTTCAACTGGTACGATTCATATTTTAGTTGTGAAACGACACGATTAATGTTGTTTAAGTCGTAGATTAATGACGCGGATTTTGGATCGTAATTGATTGTATGATCGTTTAAGTGAACAGATTTCTGTTACGTAAATTCAGATCGTGAAGTTGAACTCGAATTTAAAAAAACTTACTGATCGTTAATTTCAATTTTGTATTACAATGTAATTTGATTATACGAATGATCTCATCGTTCTTTTACAGACGATTTTAGCAATGATTTCGGATCGTAAAGTTACGTCAAAATCGATTTTGAACTATTGTATTGATATTTAATTTCAATTTCATATTACGTCGTAGATGCAGCTAGATAACTAAACTTATTCTTTAAATTTTACTGAAATTGTTGAATATGAATCCGAATCGTAACATTATTATAATCGCGTATTCAAATGATTGATAGTAAATTTCATTCATCATTTTATACTGTTGATTTCGTCTAATTTCAGTTTCAATGTATAACTTTGTTCATAGAATCACATCTATGAAGTTTAAAACATCTAGTTTAAAAGATTGTAATTGTAATTTGCACGACTTAAGTTCGATTCGACGAAAAACATTGCATCAACCAAAAAGGATTCTCTATACTATTTCCGAATCAAAAATTCACGACGAAATCAAGTTTGAAAATTTGAAATTGAAAATTGATCGTTAACTTTATTACAATACAAATCGTAACTTCGGAACGACTAAAGATTTTGTTTTCAGTCGTCAATATCCGTCGCTCGTTTCAGATCATATAATTACGACTCACGCGATTCCGAAAGATCGAGTCGATCGTTGATCTGAGTTCGTCGTAAGTTCGACTCAGGGGGGGGAACCTCGCGACATTAATGACAAGGTGTTAATCGCTGAAACAGCAACAAGTACGCTCGGCAGCTACAATGCATGCATGTGTAGCGCGGTTGATTAGCACATAACCAGTTAATGATTTTTCTTTCTCCAATGAATTTAAATTTGAATTCAATTAGTGTCGCGTTTCATGCGATAACCGAAAATTATATTCGAATTATCGACAATGTATTAACATGTCGGAGAGTTACGTACATGGGAATTCGTCGCGACGAATAATCATGAATGCCAACTGGTTATTACAGAATTACAATTTCTACTTATAATGCAATAAATCGATTCAAACACGTGTTAATCGCTATTAATTAACAACCGATTTACCGTTACTTGTCATTCATTTTTACAAGCACACGCGATACCACGATACTTCCTAGTAAACTGATACCCGCTGCTAATTGGATCGAACAAAATCACAACGTTTCGTGAGACCAAAAAACCATTGACATTCCTTCCGCCGTTTCTCTTTCGCGTCAACAAATTAACCCGACAACCGAACAACGTGCAACGCTCGGGCGTTAGAAATACATAACGAACCGTCAAACCGGCACCAACAACCAACCACTAATTAACACATCAGTCTGTGTTTCCAACGAGGTGTTAATCGTCTAATTTTCACCTGCGAAAATATTGACACTGCCCGATAACTCAGTCAACATCGCAATTCAATTAGACGCGTTATCTGGTGCTCGGAATGATCGCGGAGCCAATTAGCGATCGCCAAGTGGAACGGCCACGTACCGATCGCCGGGATCGGTTCGACCGATCGACGGAACAAACACAGGCGTTGGAAAACCGAAACAAAGCCCGTCGCATTACAAACATA
>JABFQC010003397.1:0-14183 GCA_022817085.1 Psilanteris sp. ZL-2020
TTTTCAATCTCTTTAACCTAAACGGGAAATTTTAGACGTTTCGAGGTTTAATTTAGATTCTACATTACCATTTACCTTTAACAAATTTGAAGCTAAATTTTTAGGTTCAAAATAGTGTTAAATTTCGGCTAGGGTTCCGAACGCGTCGAACTGATCAACTTTTTTCTAACATTCGATAATTATCATGAATGGTATCTGATTAGAAAATAAGACTCTTGAAGTCTTCTCTTTGTTATGTGTAATTAATGATACAAATTTATTGTATTTAACTCAATATACACATTTGTAACAAATTAACTAACGAGATCATTACTTAATAATGTCTTAAGTTAAAATAACATAATTATTAAAACTTAATATCGATATTTTATTAAAGCCACAAAGCGACTCAATCAAGATCATAATGTCTTAATCAAATGCATAATATCATGTATTAAGACAGCTGATGACTTAAATGAGTCACTTTGTGTCTTAAAAACATTACACTTGAGACTCTTTTTTTCTAGCAGTGCACTTTTTAAATCTGAATAAGAGCATATTCACTTTTTTATAAGTGGCCGATTCTGGACTTTTTCAATAAGTGTATATTCACTTACAATAAGTGAATTTTGTTGTAATTTTGTTTCAAAGTAACTTATTGTAAGTGAATATACACTTATTCAAATTTAGAGAGCAATGATTTAGAATAAATTCAGCTTCAAGAAATAAAGCGACAGTTCCAAAACTTGGAGAACCTATTTAAATTGAATTATCAAATTAATTAATAAACTAAATATAACGGATCGGAAAAGTAATACACGATCCTATACGAATTTCCTAAATCACTTATCCGCAGCATTAGGCTTCGCAAACGCACAATTTTGCCGAAATGTTGTATTACGTGGATTTAATGCGAGCAATTAAAAGCTGAATAATACAGCGGGCACGAATTAAAAAATGTGTTCAATGCCGTGGACAGCGGTCTCCGTACTGTTTGATATTTTCACTTTCGATCATTTATTATTTTTATCGTAAAACATCGAGTAATTAGTGCACATATATTTTTACTTTTAATTAGTTGAACGGACGTTCGTCATGATATTTTAAAAAGCGCTGGACATGTTTAACGAATAAGTAAAAATAAGACGTGCGTGTTACACGTTCAAGTACGAAGTCAGTTGCTTTAAGTAACTGATCAATTGTATTACGCAGACAGGTCCATTAAGGGCTTATTCAAGGCTCGGCTTTCTGACAAGGGCGAAACGCCACTTAAGCGACTTCCACGATTTGACAAGTCGGATGCTGGGTCCAGAATGAACGCGCAGTGGAAGGCTTGAAGATTTGCACACTGCGTCACGCGCGGCGTCGTTTGTCGCGAACAATAGAATAGTCGTGAAATATATAGTCCGAGGATAGCGCGCCAACGTTCACGATCGAAACACAAAACTCGTCAATAAACCGAGTCCATTTTTTTTATTAATTGCCATAAACCTTCGCGCGCGCGCAAAAAGAATCGCGCGTCTTTATGCGCATTTGCGACCGCGGTATGTAAATGCGAGCATAAATCCTGCCATTACAATATTATAAATATGTTTAATAATATGGAATCAGACGCTTTATTAGTTTACATAAAACGCGACTCGGCCGAGAGAGCGTTAATAAATGTTCATACCTTACGTTTAGCAGAACAAAGCGCCGTGAAATAAACTTTTCATATAATTACAATTCGTCACCTTATCGTCATTTGTTGTCACGCGTTCAATACCTTAAACTGGACGCGCCGACGTAAATAAAGCAATAAAGCTTCTTGAATTAAAAACCAATCGCGCAACGTATAATGAATTAAACCACCTGCGCGCTGCGTTTGTGTGCGTGATATTATATATTATGGCACAATATCGGCCATTAGCATACATCGGGAATCGCATAAATAAGTCGGGATCAAACTTTAGTTGGTTACACGGAGAAAACATGTATTTAACTTTTTACTATATAATATATCAAAAGTAGGATATACGATCAGAAAAATTAAACTTAGAAAATTGCTGTTTGTGATACTAATTTGGAGACATTAAAGTAAAAATCTAAAATTACTGTTTGTTCTTGTAAAAATATAGCTTTTCATACCAAATTCTCCTCCTATTTTTTAGTATAATTATTTGTTTACAAAATTATAAACAGTAATTTTTAAAATTTTGTTCTAATGTCGCCAAATTAGTATTGTAAACAGCAATTTTCTATGTTTAATTTTTGTGAGTATACTTGAAAATATTATAAACATTACTATATCATATTTTAAAAATTTCCACATAAGTTGAATATAATATTGCGCGCATTCAAAAGTTTAATACATTATATAGTAATTTTTATAGTATTAACAAGTATATTTCACAAAAATATATTTGCAATATGTTGTAAATGTATTCTATAAATGTATTATCAATATATTACGAATATGTTTACAATATTAACAATATATTTTTCAATGCAAAAATATATTGTAAATATATATTGGTAATATATTTTAAATACATTTTTAATATATTGATAATACACTGAGAATATATTTACAACATATTTGTAATATACTGTCGATATGATATATTACACATATTTTTGCGTTTATAGTTGGATATATGTTTTCTTCGTGCAAAAAAACCGCGTTTCAATATGCAGCGTGTTTTATTTACGGCTTTGCGACAACTTTTTGCTCCGAAATCGCTCGAGTTTCGTTTACAATTTTTCAATAGCAAACGCGTCTTCGAAATTATGCCATTCAACCTGCACTTAGTGTAAACAAATTGCAAGACAAACTCGGCAGACAAGTAACAATTGGCTAGCACGCACGCGGTTTGCGGACAAAAAAGGAAAACGGTTCAAACTAGGCGACAATTGCACCTTTAAGGATAATTAACTGGAATTTCGTGGTCGGCAAGGTCATTGTCAGCATGACATTACCAGACGCAAATTTAACGAAAACGCATAATTTGTGATAATAATATCCCACTTTGTTAACAGCGGGTTAAAGTCGGTAGCCATGATCCGTTTCCACGCATCGGTGCGCGCGACTCCGTCGTCACGCTGAAAAGCTTAAGATTGCCTGAGCTCGCAGATGCTCTTTAGCGAACAATCTCACGGTTCTTGCTATTGCGAAAGCGACATCACGCTCCGCAACCTATCTAGGAGTTTGGATGCGTAATTTTGCATCGGTATTCAATTTATGTTTTTATTTTTTCGACATCGTTTCCGTCTTCGATCAATTCCGTCTACAACAAAAGCCGGCTTCTTTTTGTTTCTCTCCCGATCTTTCAAATTCGGATCGTTGTTGGTGTTCGTTGCGCTGCTCGTAAATGTAAAAACACTGTAAAACGACGCCAAATGCGGTCGCGGCCGGTTTTTAATCGAATCGCGCGTGAGTATAATTTTGACGAATCATCGCGGACTGCACGCAGAGAAATATTTTGTAGAGACAAACAAATTTCGTTTCATTCAACATAGTTTTGTTGTTATTTAACTACACGGAAAAAATTTACTGGTACAGATAAACGTTTTTCTAACATAGATAAATTGTTTAGTTGGTATTAGAGCAAATGAGTGATTTGACTGAATCAGTCAAACGGATTTTGAAAACGCTATAGTTTGAATAATATAAGAGTCTAAAATATATTAATACTTCTTATATTGTAATTGAAATATATTTATATCGATAAATAATATCTATATAAACGTTATAATTATTTTGTTAGAATATTTGGATTTGCTTTACATTTTTTGAAACGAAAGAAAGGTTACAAAATTTATAAAAGTGGTTAAGTTAATGTCAACATAGCAAAATCAATCACATTTTATTATTTTACATAAATTGTTTGACGATTCAAACAGTAAGAATCATTTAGCCGCATTGAATACAAATACTTCATATATTTAAAATATTTATTTGATTTAAATAAAAACCAATAAATAAATTCACTTATATATCAAAACCAAACCTTTTTTTTCCGTGTAAACAAATAGTTTTGTCAGATCAACAAAATATTCAACTGCGATGATTTTGTCATGTTGTTTTGATGTTTTTCATTTGAATCAACACGCTAATTTTGTAAAAGCATATGTTAAACGTTTCAGTAAAAGTGTAAATATTTACAAAATATTTTATTGAACTCGTATACTTCACAGACAAATTGACAAAATACGTTTAACAAAATAATTTCTTTAATTCAACTATATCATTTCTGTGCGCATGGCAATGATCCAAAAGGTTCCCCGACGTCGACTCCGAAGTCGATTCAACTCGATTGAATCGGGCCGGGATTCGCGGAAAAGCCGCGCGAACGATTAATCGCGTCATTTAATAACCGCGAGCGGAAGTGGATCATGGATATATATCGGTACGTCGGTTCGTCAGCATGTTCGGTGCAACATGCCATCCGAGTGCGCTCACGGGATGAGCGTCATTGTTTGTACGAGTTCTCGTTAATGCTCGCGGAAAATAATCGTTTGCGTGACATGTTTAAAGGTGTCATCAGCGGCCGCCGTCTCTTGCGAAACGACCTCAACGGCTTGGCTATCGACCTATCGCGCGCGTTCGCGATTTATCAAGCGCCGCGTTCGCTGAATCGGTTTACGTATCCGCGCGAAAAACTATAAAGTTTATGGAAATTAATTGAATGTGATCATTGCGAATGTACGTCTTATTACGTTACTTTATTGCTCGTGGAATAATCAAAAAGATTTGTTATCATTAATATGTACAATAAATCCGATATTGTTTATGCTCGACGCGTTAATTTGCAATGCGATATTCAAGTCGCGCGCGCGTTGCGTTTTCCGCGCGTTTTACGCTTGCTCCGTTTTGCGAAAAAATAAATACGTTACCGATTCTTGTAGAATGTTTGCCGCGAATAAACCAGCGTCGTTACATTATTCATTCGCAATATTTCAAGCATATATACGCGCGATCTCGTTACGCTAACTCTCCGTCTTGCTGCTTCAAATTTAATTTCACGTGAGATTAGTCACGCGTGTAATTCTGGTTGCTGATTCATTACGGTTTTTACTGTCGCGCTCGTAAAATTACAGACGATTATCATTCAAAGCATTCATTTTCTAACGAAATTAATTATTTGCATTCCAATCTGGACATTTGTTAAATGTATGTATTATTTATTGTATTATGTATTGATTTATAGATATTTTAATAATTCCTGGTGTTCAGTGCACTGTATTATATCATATGGATGTAATGTTTAAATATTAATTTGATTAACACGAACGATATTCATTATTCTTTTGATGATGAGATGGAATGTTCAAACAATATGACACCTTCGAATGATGTTAATTATAAAATAATTATTAATTGTTAGTAATACTTTATAGACAAAATTATCAATGTAATATGTATATCTGAATCTTTTTTTTAAATAATTGAGTTAAAATTCATTGCAACGTGTTAATGTTGATCGAATATTTAATCAATCTTTTAGCATTTGGATTATATATTAATAATAAATTTGTTTAACTGAATTTGTTATTATTACAGTGAGAGAAATTTGGTAGTAAAAATTAGCATGAATAATAATAATTGAGCATTACGAATGAAAAATGATCATTTTTAACATGTTTTGTGTTAAAATTTTGGATAAAATATGTTAAAAATGTTACATATAATACAAAAAGTGTTAAAAAATCACACAAAAAAGTTTAAAAATTAACACGAAACATGTTAAATATTATCATTTGACAGTCGTAATGATCAATTCAAATAATTCGTGCTAATTTTTACTATCAAATTTCTCTCAGTGTACACAGAGAAAAATGAATTGCTGAATTAACAATATTTCTGGCTAATTTAGCTAGAAAATATGTCTAAATTGAAGTAACTAAAAAACTTATTGTTTAAATTTATTAGTTGTGTTTTTCATTCTGTAATATATACTAAAGGAATATTTTTACTAGACAAAGATCAGTCAGGGATCTTGATATCGCATTTGAATCGTAAGCCAGAATCCTTTCGGATACGCATTTATGCGCTTGTATTTCGCAAAAAGAGAAGAATCGTTTTTAAAAGCAACTTAAGTTTCACGAGTATACATTTCTTTTAGTCAGTATCATATCATTCAGATCGATTGTATAATCGTTTACACCTCAGTGCATGTTTTGTGATATTAAAATCTTCAAGTACAATATTAACAATAAGGTATTATATACAACACCGTTTTATTAGGTATTCTAATGTTTAAAACCTTGTGAATCATTTTCTTAAATGTCAGTATACTCCTATATATGATTTTTTAATTAATGTGTAAATGTCTTTAGTAACCAAATGGTTAATATACCAGCAAAACTTCATACACAAACTAACAGTATATAATATTTTGTAAATTATTAAAATTAAAAATGTGTATTATATTAAAAGTGTTTTTTAATGTCGAATATTAGAATTTTGGACCAGTTTTTAAATATTTTTTAATCGTAAGAATTATGTACATTTCTTGACCTACGTTTTAGAGCGATATGATACGGTATTCAGATCTATTAATACATGATTAATATGCACGTTAAATATTATAAATAACACAAAACTTGTGCACGCTAAAAAATGTTCCATTAAAAGTTACTGAAAGTTCCGTGAATATTATTAAAAATACAGTAACTTACGGACAAAACGAAATATCAGTTAAAAATTACCAAACTATTCAGTAAACATTGATGAATGTTTGTCAATATGTACCGAAAATTCATCAATGTTTACAATAAAAGTTCGTTATTTTCTGACTAAATTTTTGTTTTGTCTGCAAGTTACTATGTTTTTAACCCGAGATGTGGGCGCGCTATGGTCTTTTCGACCGACAGACAAAGTTAAACGAGTGATGTTTTTGTCGATAAACAAAGAGATTCGAAAACTACATACCTGCACTCGGATTAATAATATTTACTAAAATTTCATTTTTCATTTTTGATGAAACATTTTTCTGTATAAATATTACTGTAAATAAATTTTGTATTTGGACAATATACACTGAGAAAATCATATGGTACCAGAAACAAGCAAAAGTGTAACTGAAACTATATGATATTGTATAACCTTGACTATTTAATATAGTAATCTTCTTAACCAATCATATTCATTTGTCTTAACCAATTAGAATTCACGATATCTTACTATTCATATTGTACAATTCAGTTTTCTCAGTGTATATATAGTATATATTGTACTACATTAAATTCACTATTATCATTTAATTTATGCTTGCTGATTACATTATGTTTGTCCATATCAAGTTCAATTATTTTTATGTTCATTAATTCTAGCTTCTAAGGCGCGTGTCGTCTCTCCCACGTAAGCGTAATTACATTTTCTTTTTCAATCCTGACAATGTTCAGAATCAATCACAAAAAATTCAGCCTTGCAAATTTATTTTATATATAAAATTTTGTTGTCCTGCTTTTCATTTTTGTCTTTACGTTCCATGCATATAATTAATTTAATTTATATTTGCATAACAACAAAATAAAAAGAATGTATAGAAACCATTTTCAATATTAAATTTATTGTTAAGTATATATAGACGCATATAATGAAGGGTATTTTGTCATCAGGATTATTATTCTTATTATTGTCATTATTTTTAATGAACTTGAAATTGTTTATTATTTTTTTTCAATATTACGAGAATCTGATGAGTTGAAATGAATATTTATCATCAATTACAACCTTCTCGATAGTTTTGATATTAGTAATACGTGATATCAATGTTGATAATTATTATTTTATATGATTAAATCAAGTTTGTCAACAAATATTACAATTTATATATACAAAAGTAAATATGTTTCATTTATCATTGCCAAATTTTGACCTTTACTTGGAATATATACTGTTTATGTTTTCATTTCATTTGATATATAAATTTATTTATGAAACAAATGTATTAAATATGATAAAAGAAAAAATACATAAACGACTTTGTAATAAATAAATTTTATTTTAACAAAATTGCAATAGATTTTTTGATGTTTAACAATTTGGAACTATATATAGACTAATATTATAAAATGTTATTATAAAATGAACAAAATAATTTGTTTGTTCGGAAAAATATTTGAAAATATAATGAATGCGTAAAAAATTAAGTATTGTTTAAGAAAATATACAATTCAATATATATGATCAGTAATGGATGTTTTAAAATTTAATCACATTTAAATAATACACAATTTTATTTCTGTATTTAACTATAGAACCTAAAATAAATTTAATTCATTTTTTGAAGATATTTTACTTATGCGGGCAATAATGCCTGACGTGGCGAAATATATAAAGAAATGTATATACATATATCTATCCGTACAATATACAATATATTGTATTGAATTAGTACGTTAATTTACTGAATTAAACCAAAATATATTATTTGCTTATTAAATGAAAGAATTATATAGTATACAATTACAAACGAGCCACATCCATTCAATTTCATTTTCTTCGTTTTCCTTTCAAAATAACAATGATTAAAATCGATGCAAAATTACGGTACGCTCTATTTTATTCCACAAATGCATGCTATTGTGTATAAACGTAATTATAAATATACATTGATTCTATTTAACCGTACTCGCATTTAAATGCACTCAGAAAGGAATGACCGGCTTCACGGGATTAAGGTTAATTAAATGGACGTTCGCCCATGTAAGCATTTTTTCTTTCTTCCCTTTTTATTTTCATACGCAATATTTAATATTTTTGCACGAATGTACACATTCGTACGCATAAACTTTACAATTACTCCGCTAGTCGCTTGTATAACTCTTAAAGCGAAAACGCATTATTACGTTACGAATGATTAATCGCGCCACGTAATTGGCTAATTTTTGCGCACTTTTTTTTTCAACGAGAATCGCATTTTCGCGAACACCGCGCTAATAAATTCCGCAAATCCCATCCTTGACACAAAGCGTTTGCGCGTTTCAAAATAGAAAACGCTTTTTCGGAGGCGTTTAATAAACATTTCAGCGACTGCAACGAAACGAAATAGGCGTCTCGCGCACATCTCTCGCATTGGCGAAGAAAGGAATAACTCGAGTCTGTTACGCAACGTTCAGAAGTTTGAATCGTGTTTATTGCGAGTGCCCGTGATACCACGGGGCACCGCGTTCGAGTTACATAAAAAGTTATTATACGTTAGACCTGACCTAGTCTGCGAAGATACGCGCGCTCGGTATAATGAATAAGTCTCGCGTTGTTGTTGAAAAGAGAGAGGGACGGGAAGGACGGGAGCGGCAAACGGCCACGAAAATCCAAAGATTCCTCGTGCGCGGGTTTCACGAATGTTTGCCGGCGATTTCTCGCGCGACTGCGAATTCCAGCCGAGCGGTTAGGACCGGTTCCTTCAAAATTGGCGCCAGTCCGCAGTCGTCTGTTGGGTCAAAGAACGGCCTTGCCTCTACCAACGGTCTCCCTACCTTCTCGCGTCCTCGCGTTGTTTCCCCGACTCCTCTCGACTCGTTAATTCGATCCGTGACTACTCTTTGCCAGATAACTCATTAACGTAAACAAATTTCAGCAAACCGGCTCGTAACGTCGCCCGTTTGTTACGCTGTATTTATTGCTACTTACGTGGCATTAACGCGCACCCGTTTCAATTAGATTTAATTTATTTGTATCATCGGCACGACTCCGGCCGTTCGCAATCCTCGGATCGAATTATTTTTCGTCCAATTTGTGCCGCGCGCGGTGCCGACTCCACTGAATTAACAATATTTTTTAATTTGTACTTTTATATTGCGTTAATCAAGCGCGCCGATCGGCCGCTTCAACAATTGTCCGATTCAGACTTGCAGATATTTTTTAATTAATGAACGTTTTTCACGGCAAACCGCGCGCCATACTTGTTACAACGATTATGCAACGTTACTTCGTTATTTTCAGTTATTTTCCCGATTATTTTTTAGCATCGATTTTGATTGCGATTCAATTGAGAATAAAGGTATGATCTAAAATTGCATTCCTCGTCTTATTGCGATTGATTCGTATACCATTTTAATTCCTTGCCTCTTTTATTTTTTTCTATCGATTGCGATCTTTTTGAATCATCGTGAATTCCGCATTGCTCGTCGAAAATAATGCATTGATTAGTAAGTGAATTAATATCGTATTGCCTTTATCTTATTTATCACTTACATTGATTATGACATAATATTTGAAATCGACCATAAGCATTGCTATTGATTTTTTGTTTTGTTTAAATAACTCCAACGAATATTATATATTTATCTCGGATTGATCCGTGAGTATAGATTACTCGATTCGACTTGTCTTAACGTCCTTTTCTTTTTTTGTTTTGTTTAATATCATCAAAAGCATGAGTAAAAATTAATGCGTCAAACAAACGTGTGCTTTAAGCGGTTGAAATCTGGCACAGAACGGGGGTATTTCGCAACACTCTCTTCGGTATTAAGAGTGCTAAGTGAAAAACACTTTGCAGTAATGATTGATCCATAGCGGTAGTTCGTCAATTAATTACGCTGCTCTTTTTTGCTTAGAATCCTTCCTTTTACTTTGTACGAATTTTCAATGGACAAAGCTGCAACCTTGATCAAGAATGGCATATCAAAATTAATGTACAAACTTCAAAACATCGCATACACGCGCATTTGTAAATGTCACGTTTAGGCGATGTATATATGTTTTTAATAACTATTTTAACTCGCGAAATGTATTTTGATATGCTTATATTTTAATTAATAATCTTTAGAACTATGGCGCGTTGGGCAATACGTTTTAAACACCGAGAAGAAGAATAATATTTAAGTCAGCTGAAGATTCGATGTCGGAGAGTGATGACCCCGTTGTGTATTTTCGAGTTAATCGCTGTAGGGAGAAATTCAGGAGCAGTATATGATGCAACTAACGATTCGCATTTTGCATTACAGACTGCTTGTAACTTCGGGATCGTTCATTTTTGTAATAATAATATGTATAATCAAAGCAATAAATTGTTATAAATAATTGTTGCTTGTAATATATTATATATACATTATATACAAAATATACAATAAAAATAATAATACATTGTATACGTAATATGTAAGAGATGATAATACATTATGTATACACCGAGTCAAATGTAACAGAAAATTTTACTGCTTTGAAAAGTAATGAAAAGATGATTTGTATGTTAGAATAGAGGATTTAGTGTTAAAATTTACATTAAGTTCGGAATAAAAGAACTTGGTTTTCTTCCTAACAATTTCGCAAATTTTCAATCACCATTATTACTGTTAAGACAGTAAAATTTTCTCTTACATTTCTCTCGGTGTATTGTATAGTCCTATATGTATAATTTGCGCAACGGTATAGATCAATTTGTAGTTTAATATACACTATTAACTGAATCTATATTAGAACAATTCATTCTAGTTGTAAATAATTTGAAATATAACGCGGAGTCGCGTGTGAAGGAAATATTATAAAGGAGCAATAAAATAATATTTATATTATTTAAAGAAATTAAAAGTTAATGTTTTAGTCCTCAGTAAGACCTTAAGTATTCCTACGATCATTCTTATTATTGCATCATATATTTTATATATAGTCACATTATTATATTGCAAACAATGAAAAACATTAGCGTTGAATTGAATGGTTGCATTAAAGACATTGTTTTATTTTGTTACATATATTTAAATGCATATATTTGTACAATGTGTATATGAAATTATTGGATAGTGCACATGAGCGATAGATCATGCGCGCACGCAATCGAAGCAACGACGCTTGCGCAAGTGATCGATGCGGCACGGCCGTTAAAAGTGAAATCGGGAGATGGAAGACGGGCCCTCGTATTAACTTGGAAATGGGAAGTAAGACCGATCGCTCACTTAGACGGCCGTCACTCACGAGAAATTCCATCCTACGCAATGGTATCGCGTGCATTTTCGCATACACAGACGTGATCTTAAGTAGGGGTGTCGAGACGCGCGAAAAACGAACGTCATTCTTTATCCGTGCACCTCGCACTTTCGCGAAGCGAGGGCGCCAGTCTTGCGCAACTCGTTTCATCGAAAAATATATAACTACTTCGAAAAAGTATCCTTGTTAAGTGAATAAAATATTATGATACATGTGCACTTAACAAGTGAGTACAAAGAAAACAAAATAATAATAATAATCATAATCATAATAATAAAATCGAAAAAATGATCGACAAATTTATGCAAAATTGTGCAAAAAGTACTCTAATGAGACTCGTAATGGGAATTTAGTTATTCATTCGGGAAAATGTTGTTTTAAAATGTTTATAACTTAATCTAAGACGCGCAGATAATGTATGCACTGTACAAAAATTTTCATTGATTATTAGTTTGCAATTAATCACGCATTTTATTCTTTTGTTATTAACAATAATCTGAGAAACCACACTGACAAATTTTCGTTGGAAATTACTGTGCCAAAACAGTATTCTGATGTGATGTTTGTCAACACAAAAATGACCCCTAAAAATCGTAAACATTGTTTCGATTTTCTTATATTTTTCTTATATTTTTTAACCGTAATCATTCTTTGTTGACAAACAACGCATCGAAGTACTGTTTTGGCACAGTAATTTTTAATGGAAATTTTTCTCAGTGCAAAAGAATCTAATGCCAATAGAATATTTATAAAACGCATTTTCAGGTGTCATTAAGTTCGTGCATCCGCAACAAAATGTGGACCGAAATTTGTACGTATTTAAATAAAAAATCATGCGCGTATTTTAAAATCAGTCATCGAATATTAATATTTTTTTATTACCCCTCCAATGTCAACGCTGCGTTCGTCATGGGAATCGGTCGACGCATGAAATTATTCTCTCGCCCGGTTATTGTTATTTTATACGCAGCGTAATGATTCTTGCACAAAAGTTGTTTAGGACGAAATTTATGCGTAAAGTTTAACGCGTAGATAATTTTACGATCCGAAAACACGCGTTTAATTATTAAATTCGAAATTCAGAAAAACATCGTGGCCGAGCCGTGAAAATTATACGTTTTAACTGTTCAAGACACATATTCCAGGTACTTGAAATTCATTAAGAATTAGCGGACGCTACATTGCGTGCAATTAATTATGCGCAATCGAAGCCGGGTAATTATTAATTTAAGCATTTTGTTTGCAAAATGATTGCTTCGGTGCATCGCTCAAGTTCAATTCAATTTACGTTAAACGTAGACACAATGTTTATCCCAACTCGGTAAACTAATTAATAATAATCAGGCATGCATTATTTAAATGACAAACGATTTATAACACGAAACGCGCATCGCTCATCATACATAACAACGTCGAATATTTTTAACTTTGGCACATTTATTTTCGGTCCACTTAATGGTTTACTTTCGGAATTCTTACGCATAACTGAACGCGTTTAATCGCCCGATAAATATAAAATATGGAGTTATGAGTTACTGAATCGACGTTGACTCACCATTACAAAACGATCCGGAGTAACCGAATTACTATATTAGCGAAATAACCGGCAAAAAGGAAGCGAACGGCGCGCCGATCGTTGCGCGGCAATGCTGAATTTGTGCGCGTTGATTTATTACGCTGGAAGCGCCTACGGTTCAATTATACAAGACTTACATTATTTGCGCTTTTACGACGAACCTCGCGCTTGATCGTTTTTCGGAAACAACCGTTATTAAATTATTAATTAAACGGACTTGTAATTATTCAATAATTCTATCTTCATACAATAAACGCTCCGCTCGTGTGCATATATATATATATATATATATGTTATTTTGTTACGTAACAAATATGTTACTGTTACGTAAGATCTGGGTTGCGCAATTTCTTCTTCAAATTTTCACGTGTAAACTTATATAATCGTATCAAACGGGTGTAATTTATGATCGATTATACAACCATTGTGCGATTCAGTATTGTCGTGAGTAACATATATGTAACGGTTTCGCAACTGCTACTATTTGAATAATTGCAATGGGCAACACAAAATGATAGCACAATCAGTGATCGTGGCAATACGCGCGGGTAACGAGCATTGGCGCGGCGGTTAATAGACCGTCTTTCAAGCTTTGTTTCCATCAGTGACGCTCGTTTGCTATCATAAAGGAGACAAAAACCCGAGTTAAATTGAAATCGGGCGTGCCGTATCAGTTGCATGGCCCCGAACGGGACGAAATTTGGTATGCTTTAT
>JABFQC010003398.1:0-14181 GCA_022817085.1 Psilanteris sp. ZL-2020
GCGATCCGTTGCAAGTTTTTTTATATATTACACTATTTTGAATCTTTGGAAACTTAGAAATAATTTAGTTCCATCTCAGTAGACAGTGTTTGGATTTTTTAGGTGACCTCTTTAAAGCATGATTATATTCCTACTTCTTACACAGTTTATATTTTGTAACGTTAAAAATTCAATATTTACTTACCGTCCTTACTTCCGTCGAGAATAAAGCTTGAAAAACCAAATCTTCTTTTACTTACCTTACTCGCAACATTGCGTAATTCTATAAAAATTGACGTCCCTAATGACCGGCTTTGTTCTTTAAGTCTTCGCGAGCCGCAAAGATGGATTTTCACAACCATCTTCTCCCCTGTATTGATTTTTTTTGTCTAAAAATATGTTCGCTCAAAACGCTTGGACTCTTATCTATACCGATAGAAATTGTCTTAGTTGCCTCCGTGGCAAAACTGAAAAAGATAAATAAATTTTTCCTTGTGCGAAATCGAAGTACAAAAACCGCTCGCATTATCTTTTCGATAAAATAAATTCCAGAACGGCACTTAATTAGCCGACGTCAACTTTATCCGTGCAAACAAACACGTTTATCAGACGACTTGGCGAAAAGGTCTGAAACCAAGCATGAAAATTTGAATTTCATCGGTAAATGAAAACGGCGATTCGAAAATGTCTCGATGTAAATTTTAGTTCTAATTAATAGTCGTGCGAATGAATTCCAGTCGCGCAAAATACTTCGCGGCGGTCTTTCGACACTAAACACCAATCGAATTTGTCAAATGCTGTTAAATATAAAAAGCGGTCTGTCTCGTTGAAAAGAAGAAAAAAAAACTCGTTTTAAAGTTGAGTGGGTAAAAGCCGCGATAAATTAATATACTAGGATCGCAGTAAAACAATTTCGAAAGCACGAATTCGATTCGTGCGGTGAGGCGCGATTTCAGCTGCGATCATAATCCTTGAATAATTATATTTCTCGATCGTGTTCTATCTTATTTCGCAAAGCGTTCCATAATTTTGCTTCAGTTCTTTTTATATCACGCGCGTTAGTTAAAAATAATTCACCTGGCGTTTGTTTAAAAGTCAACAGTGTTCAGAAATTTGCGTTATATATATATATAAAGTAATTACCAGTGCTCTGACCTTTCTCGTCAAGATTATAAACTGTTGCACACGTATATCGGTGTCGGATGATCGATATTTATGAAACTCAACGAAACGAAATCCGACACAAAGCAGCTAAGAAACGGTTCGCAATTCAGACACACGATCTTTCATCATCGGCGCTGTCATTGCTGATTAAGGATTTCATTCAAATTCATGCACCGTTTGATAGGAAAATTGCGAACACGCCACTGGGAACCGTTAAAATGATCAAAAGCAAATACACGCAAACAACAATCGAATTCCATATAAATATTTTAGCGTGTTGCACGCTGCTTTGTTTGTATACAAGACGCAACGTTTCTCGTTCGATATATAAAAATAAACCAAGCATATTCTTAGAAATAATTCTAATATGAACGCGTATTTGTTTGTTGACAACAATTTAGCATTTTAATGTTAAAAATATAATTCAATTTTCAGAGAACAATTCGATAAAATCGTTGTTGTTAATAAATGTATTTCGAAATAAATGGAGATAATTGTTATTGTTTGCCAGTTGCAATAGTTTGAAACATGCGAGTTTGTCCTTCGAAATAATGTTATAATTATGTTTTTAATAAAAACTGATTGGACGCTCGAGAAATAATTCATTGCTCGATAAAGATTGCAACGATTGAAAAAATTCATTTTTTTATAATGCATATTTAGAAAAACATAAAATTGTTTATAATATTTGTTACGCGGTTTTCATACAGGAATATGATAGTTTGACCTTTAAATATTAAATGTTCAATTCATCCAGTGTCTGTTTTTTGAAATGTTGTTTATTATTGTGAAAAGCAATGTTTTTAAACATTTTTATTATCTGAAAAATAAAGTGTTAAGCATAATAATAATAAAAAGTTCCTTATGTTCTCTTTCATACATCATGTTTATGCAAAAATCGTTTGATTTTAGATTAACTTTTTATTTAGTAAATGTATGCCATAAATGTATTAAATACCTTTTGCTTTATTTATGAAAATTTAATGTAAATTTAATCACTTACATGCAAGGATTGGTGAGGAGGGGAGTTACGTTAAATTTATTATTGATTCTGAAACATTAAAATTGTTTAAAAATGTAGACCAAATCATAAATTGGATTTTGTTTATTTCTAATTATTCAATTAATATCGTTTCATGTTTTCTTATATATTATATCACATTTAATGTTTATAGTAATATTTATAATAACGATATATTATATTACTTAAATGTAGTAAAATTATTGTCTTAATGTTTATAGCGCATAGATGGTATTAATAAAAAATTGTTTTCTTTTTCTCCAGAATTATCCACGAGAGTGGTTTCACGCCCGAAGATTTTAAGCAATATAGGCCAGTTGTTTACAGCAACACGATACAGTCCTTAGTTGCTATTCTAAGGGCAATGCCAAATTTGAATATTAGCTATTCAACTACTGATAGAGAGGTGAGTTCAAACCCTAATACTTTATTTGCATTGATTAATCCTGGCAGATTAATGTTGACAGTCAAAATTCATTTAATCCAAATTAAATCCCCGTCGATATGATTCATGGTATGACATTTCACGAGGGATATTCGTATAAATATATATTATATTGACAGTAATTCACAAAATGCCACTAATGACGTTTATATGTACAATATCATAATCTTATTACTTTCAACGTAAACATAAAATTGACCTACAGATATGGTGATTTTTTATCAATTAAATTGACATCAAAAAACGACATGGTATATACAGTTGGCATTTGAAGACGGAATAACCGAATTAAATAAAAATATATAAATAATGATAACAATAATAATAATAATAATAATAATAATAATAATAAATGACATATCAACTCTGGTTGTTGCGACGTTAATTTAATTATTTATTATCTTGGATGTACTGTTTATGCCATGCGTATAATAAATGGCGTTTTATCAAGTTGGCAAACAATTGTTTCAGTTGAGATTGAAAAAAGGAAGCAGCAATCAAGAACGTGCACATTATTATTTATCCCGACTATATCTCAACTACTAACAAAGATTATGTACTCTCGTGCAATTTTTTTTTACTGTGCTCACAGACACATAATTTAATTTCAGTTTAATTAATGCGACTAATATACTTACTGGCCTACTATTACTGAGATAATTTAATTGTATTGCAGTGACGAAATTACTATGTCCTGTAAAATGTAATTAGGGGCTGTAATACATTAAAATGTAATAATAACACAACATCATTTCAGCGCGCAAGTACTTGTAATGTATAAAACGCGCTGCTTTTACAATTTATGTCACGTATTATATTAAAACATTGATTCGTTAAAAATGCTCGTACATATTTGGTAACGTCTGTTAATCTCATTTCATATTGTAACGTGGCATTTTGGTAGTTGTTTTGTACACACGCGTAAATATGCCCTGTCCACGCGCGAGTTCGGCGCCGAACGATTATTTTTTCAAACAATTGTGTCTTTTTATTTGTTTATAAACATAAATACGTGGTGTGCGCGTAGATTCAAATTCGCAACGATTATTTTTCAAACGAATTTTTTATTTGTTTGTTTAACTGTAAATATGCGAAGTAAAAATGCAAATTGATACAACAAAATGTAACGTTAATTTTTGGAATAACAATTTGGCTAATTTAAAGCGGAGTGTATGTGCACGGAGAAAACATATTTAACATTTTACTATATGATATATCAAAAGTAGGATATACTTGAAAATGTTATAAAAATGACTATATCATATATTAAAAATTTCTACATAAGTTGAATATAATATTGTGCGCATTCAAAAGTTTAATACATTATATAGTAATTTTTATAGTATTTTCAAGTATATCCTACTTTTCATATATTATATACATGGGAAAAAATAATGATATAAATCCAACACAAAATGACCATGTTGACTACACGGTGTTAATTCAACACATAAACTTTGTAAAATTAAAACGACCAATTTGTTTGAATAAAAATAATCGAATTCTGAGGAAAAATAGCCGCTATGTTTATAAACACGGTATGCCTAAAACTGTATACAATCAACAAACACCTCATAGTAGATCCAACATATTTTGACTATTTTAAAACAAAACAATTTTTGTATAAATTTAATGCCTTATTTTTTCCCTTGTAGTAAAGTTGGATATGTTTTCTCCGTGTGCAATTAAAAAATTAATTCCATACTTTCATCGAACCTCAGTGGATTCTATGCGTGCAAGTTTGAATGATTTGTTTAAAATTAATCTGTAGAAAGTTGCCGAGTAATAATTGTAGACCAACATTTTGAACGCGTAACACGGTATTATAAATTATCGTTCACGCAGATTCCACGTCGGTTCCCGTATCGATCCGCGTGAAATCGAGAAACGAACCCCAGGATTGAGCCAACGTGTGATTCAAACTGCCGCATTTCGTATTGCAACGGATTTTCGGATTGCACGCGATCTCATCGATATGTATATTAAGATGGCAACAGGTGAAATGGCGATTGGGCCGTGTAAAAGTAATTGCGCGAGCTTTTGGCAGTGGAAAAGGTTGACACTGCCGACGGGACGGGTTCCAAAAAAAGGCACGCGCACGCTCCGTTAATCGTTTGCTGAAACCAAAAAAGACGCGAAAAGCTGGAGCGCTCGAGCCCCGCGCCGGTATGCGTGGCGATTGATCCGCCTTCCGCCATATTTCTTTCCGTTAATTTCGAATGAAATTCCTGAATCGAGATCGAAATTCTTTACTCGCGCGAGTATTTTATACGGCTGATTGCGAATAATTAGTCGTTTATCCATTTCACGGGCTTTAATTCTGAAAATGGACCGCGCGGATGCTGCGTTGGTTGTCGCGTGGATCGATTAATAAGTCATTACTTTGGAATTCACGTGTCAGACATTTGATTGTCATTTAATGGAGCAGCTCATGAAGCCGTGGAACAAAGTGTTTCTCTCTCTATTATTTTTTTTTCACGCGCACAGTCTGTTACGTATCGGGGATTATAATTCCAATTTTAACTGAGAATTTTCGCAGTTGCTGAAGATTAGTTAGAGGTCCTTCCAAATCCCTTAATCTTCGTTCCATTATGTTTCCAACATACTCCATTGGAATTAGTGCAAAAATGTTGTCTGTAAGAAATTGTTTGATAATTATAGTTGTATGTGGGTTGGGAGGAGGGGTTTAATTTAAAAGTAATATCCATAAATATATCCCAATACCGTTTGACGTGATATTATATCTTTGTATACATATGCCAGTTTCTTCATCTCTAAATAAATCAATACATAATCCCACGACTATAATCAGGCTACTACGTTAGTCAAATATGAACGAATCAGCATTATCGAGCTTTGGAAATCCAACTTGTACACTCGTTAAGCTTAACAAAATTTATATAAATACTGAGATGTATGGTTTTTATCCGAATTTCTATTTGGTCTAAATCAGATTTTGATATATATACATTTTAATGGAAATATTATAATATCAAAAGTATTTTAATTAAAAATTTAATTAAGGTTTAAGAATATAATTTTAATTTTTGATTTGAGTATAAACAAAATAGATATAAAAAGTTTTGTTACAAATAAAAATGATCAGAAATCATCAATATTGTAACTAGTTTAGTCGAGTTTTCACTTCCAGAGTTAATTAATATAAATTTCTAAACTCGGTTACACTAATTTCTACGCGTTGATATAATATTATAGTGTTAATAGTAAGATTTCGTAATGACTCAGAAACACCAAAATGTTCTTACCCTTAATCTCTTTTTTATCCGTTGTTTGCTTAGATTGTCATCAGCAATTTAACTTCTGTCTGGGATAGTTACAGAGAAGAATTGGTGATAAGCAATCTTCACACCAGAATCCTTGATACATATCAATTCTATAATTTCAAAAAATCAAAACATGGTTTTACATAATACGGATTACGCTCTTTTAAACTACGCGTCTTAACAAATCGCATCTTATCTGCACACAGAGAAATGATATAGTCGAATTAAAGAAATGATTTTGTTAAGCATATTTTTGTCAATTTGTCTGTAAAGTATATGATTTCAATAAAATATTTCGTAAATATTTACACTTTTACTGAAGTGTTTAATATTTTTTTAAAAAATTACTGCGTTGATTCAAATAAAAGACATCAACAAAATGATCCAAGTTGAATCATATTTTGTTGATCTAACAAAACTATTTGTTTAGTTAAACAACAACAAAACTCTATGTTGAATGAAACAAAATTTGTTTGTATCTACAAAATATTTCTGTGCGTGTGTATCTAAAAATGATCAGAAAAAGTAAACAATGTATATAGCGTAATGTACAAAATTAATAATACGTAGGTATCGACCGTGTATATCTTTAAAAATATTTTTTATATGTTATTGTATTAAATTTAATGCAAATACAATCTCACGTTGGCTTGGGTCCCCGTTTGAATTTCGCGCCATTTTATATAATGTCAAAATGTACAACATTATTACATAGGAATTTAGTAAAGAAAGGTAGATAAATTAAATATTTTAGAATTTTTTAAATTTTTTTCATAATATCAATAGTCATTTAATTATTGAAGCATCATCAATTCAGCTGCACTGAACAAAATTTCTATTAAAAATTACCGTACCAAAACAGAACTTTGATGCGATGTTTGTCAACAAAGAATAATTACCGTTAAAGCACAGTAAAAATATAGGGAAATCGAAGTAATAATGTTTACGATATTTAGGGGTCATTTTACGTGTTGACAAACATCGCATCAGAATTCTGTTTTGGCACAGTAATTTTTAATAGAAATTTTTCCCAGTGTGCTTTTACAAGAAAATTTAAATGTCCTTACAAGATGAACATCATCGACCCACAATATCATACATTGGCATTTAATTTAATTGAAGGATCCAAAGGAGAGGGATCAATTTGATTTTGCTAGTTGTTTTTGTTTTTTTTTTAAATTTATAATTTTGTTAGTTTGCAAAATATTGACGCTCCGCCTGGCATTAAACGCGAAGAAAAGCGAAGAACAAAGCCCGAGGGGTGGAGCGACATTTTACTTCAAGCTATGACTTTGCGCATTTTTTCAGACGGACGGAAAAATGGTTTTCGACGTCATACAGCGAATGGAGGATACGGAGCCCTTTAGCGAAGAACTTCTGGCAGCCATGAAAAGGCTTTGGGCGGACAGCGGAGTCCAAGAATGCTTTGGCAGAAGTAACGAGTACCAGCTCAACGACTCCGCCAAATAGTAAGAACTGCCGTTTAATTGCATGCCGAGTGTCGCTTTCGAGTCATCCTATCAAACTTGGATCCGAATTTTGGTCGGCTAATTGGCTCTCAAAAGGACGTTTCAATTCGCGTTGCGCGGCCGCAATTGAGTCAGTGACGCCAATTCAAATCGATCAAACTTTGGATGCAAATTTTCAATCGCCCGATAATATTAATTTGAATTCGCAACCAGGCGAGTCAGGGTTCGACATCGTTTCGAAAGGGTTAAAAGGAATTTGACGATCATATGGATTCCAAAGTTGCGTTTCCATTCAATGATTCCGAACACGATCATTGACATAATTAAAAAACAACGGTCCCCGTTAAAAGCGAAAATGGCCGAAACCTAGCCCTCCATTCGGTCGCGTTTCTATCAACCTGGATCCATTGGAACGCGCCCTTTAATATAACCGTACCCAGCCCCCTCCACCCACCCGGCATCCGTATTTCATTTTCAAACAACCACGGAGTTCCACTGAATTTCAATTTTTCCACCCACGAGCAGGCGACGTCTGAAGATCGTCGCGTAACGCGGAGCCTGTGGCTTCGGATGATGGATGACAATGGCGTGGCGCGCCTGAGCAATGTTTCCTTAAGGATGTAACAATCGCGCGCTCCGGCGTCAGACCGAGTTTACCCAGGCAGCGTTTCATTTTCACTTTCTCACACAATAATGTCCAATATCACACGCATTATTTACCGGCGCTCCCCCCGGACGACTCATTCTATCAATTTTCCACGGACGTTGATACAGTTTCGAGTTTCAGATTGGGATCAATAAATTCCCCATCGCCGCGGTTATGAAACGTTGATGTTCCGCTATCGATCACGTGCCGGCGCTTTCTTATAATTCACAAAGGTCCTCATTAAACGCTCGGATTCTCGCGCGCGCCGGTAGTTTAATTAAAAACTACCTTGGGAATCTGATACCAGTGACGTCATTCGTCGCTCCAAACCATTATCGTTGCACTCGTCTGCAACCTTCGTCGGACCTCCGCTTTCTTGGACGTTCCGAACCGCGCCGTTCCCGCGACTCCTAACCTTTGACCTGGATAAATCCGCTTCGACTTTGGTTGCGGCCGCTAATGGGGTACTTTGCTCGACTGAAACCAACGTGCCCCTCGTAACCCGACACGTACGTCGCTTCGTCTCTTGGTCCCCCAGTCGCCGTGTTTTGTCCACTTTGTTCGCGACAACAAAAAACGGCCTTCGTCGCCGACCCCACCCAGTCCTTTTAAAGTGTCTTTGCCCTCCGCTCTCGATCCGCTAGTCAATTACCCGGCCTCGTCGTCGAGATTGATTCCCATTTTATACGTCTTCGCCCCACGCCCGGCCGTATATCAATATACCCTGGTCATCGGGTTTCTTACGATGATTATGTCGGTCAGTCAAATTTCCCGGACGTCCCCAATTTTTTCCCGATACCACGTTCCCCCGCGTTGCAATAAAAATAATGACTTTTATGGTAATGACTTCGTTAAAACTTATGTCTTCGGGTCAATATTACGCCGGCGATTCGCCGCGCTTATTACAGCAATTTGGGGACATTTCGGGCGGTAACTAAAGCGACGCGCGTGGGGTTTCGAAAAACCAACCCCGTTTTCGAACGTGATGCGTGGGATCATTCGGGATCGTTGGACTTCGGTTGGCTTCGCGCATCGAAATCGTTTGACGGAACCGTCGAATTTCCGCTTGGCCCGTGGGTTGCCTAATTAATATTTATAGCGTCTTATATTAATTTTTTTTATTTTTATTTTTATTGTGATTAATAATGAGTTCGCTCCGATATAAATCGCGGAGAACACATTAATGGAGTCAGTGGAACTTGACAATATTAGACGCATTCATCTTTCATCATCGACTACTGCGTCATTATTATTTTATTGACTTTCGGAGGAACCTTTATGCATCGGAGTGGGAGTGGAACATCTATTCCAGCTATGACGGATGACTAATTAATTAAATCCGATAATATTTAATAATGAATTTTGTTGTCGCGACTGCGTTAGCGTCTCATTTTTTTTGCGGTAATTGAGATTAATGGATTTTGTCGCTTTAAACAAACTCGGCCGAATTATTGCATAAAACCCGAACCTTTTACCAGCGCTGACTCTTCATCAAATTTGCATCACACAAACGCGCGTCCGTGTTTTCTATTCCATTAATCAAGACGCGCTTCGTCCCCGGTAGAATGTTCGAACTTCTTTCTCCGCGCCCAAATTGTCCGGAACATTTGCTATAAATCCGCCAAAGTTAATTGCGTTGCGACGTCCGGGATGCGCGTCGCTCGTCAGAACCGGCGTTTTAACCAAATGCCAAAATGGTCGCCCCGAACGGCAAGCTTTCGCTAAGCCGCGCGAACCGACGACCCCTCGATCGTGATTAAGAACCTTGATTAAGTCCACGAATTGCCCAAAGACGCGAGCGGTTCGAATTGTTGGCCGGCGCGGTCGCGATCGCAAATTTCGGCTACCGTTCGGCCGTGCATGCGAGTTATGCACGTGGTCGAGGCGACGAAATTTTCGGCGGTCCGCTGGTCGGAGCGGAGCCGCCGACGACGGGGCGGCATTGCCGGGATCGGAAAGCGGCTCCGGGCGCCGCGTCGGACGACGTGTTAACGGCAACGTGTACGTTACACGGCTAGATGGTTACAGTCGTTACGGATACACGTAAATATATATCGACGCGCAGGGGTGAACCGGCCGACGGGGGGACGTCGAGCTTGGCCATTGGAGTAGGGCAGCAAAGCCGCCGACTATGGAGCCTTTTGCGCTGGTGTGCGTGAGGCTTGCCGAGCAGATGAAGGGGATATACACCGGGAGCGACAGAGCCTGAGGACGGAATATGTGGAATACACAGCGTGGAGTCGCTCTGTGTCGTATTGATCGCCGATGACGTCACGCCACGCCCGTGTCACGTGGTAGGAAAATGGCCGGCGAGCCGACCCCGCCGCGCAGTTCCTACCTTATCTCGCGCGCGCGCGCGCGTTCTCTTTCTCTCCCGCGCTCCGGCTATCTCGCGGTCTCGCTCGCCGCGTCGCTCCGTCTCACTCCCTCTCGTGATAAACCAACCTAACCGGGAGGGAGATGGACCAGTGCGAAGGGCGTCGAATCTTATTAGTCGTCGACGAAAATCGACTGTTTATTTTCAAAGCTCGTATTCTTTTGCAGTCGGAGCAATTTGTTGATCCGAATGAGACCCGTTTCGGGCGGGACCGCGTGATCTTCGACGATGGTTCGATCATGCAAAGCACCAATGTTCGTTTCAGATTGCAAGGGTTTTGATATTGGACAAACACGGTCGTATTAAGACACCTGGCGCGTTGGATTAAGACGCGGGTGTCGTACATTAAGGCACGCTTTTTCGTAACGCCCACGGCCGTGTTGGATCAGAGGCGAATTCGGGATTTAAAAGCCCGTAAGATGCGTCCGCGTGAAAAAGCTTCGCGAAGCTGATCGTGGACCAGGTGGCACGCGGTTGCGGCAGGCGGGCGGATTTTAAGGAAGCGGGATTTACGATGTCAGGTTGCGGTATTTAGGGTCCGTTTCGAGATCGTCGAGGCGCGGCGTCCTTCGACCCGGCGAGTTATTATTTATGCCGCGGTCGTCTTTGCGAGCCCGAAACGAACTTTCGGAAAGTCGGCGCGGAACTTTAATTCGGGCAAACGAGGGCGCAAATAAAGCGACCGGCGGAAAGTGGACGCAGCGACGCGGGGGTTGCCGGGGGCGCGTGAATTTTGAACAGACCGGGATTCATATTCAAATTTTCGGCAAATCCGCGGCTACGCGGATGAATAATTTATACGCGCGTCGCGGCATTTGAATAACCGCGGTATCGATGATTCCGAATTGTTTATCCCGCGCGGCGAACGCAAGATCCGCGGCCGGACGAAGGTGCCCGACGTTAACGAAAAATCGATCGCGAAATTATGTTGCTCCACTTTCGCGCTAATAAAATATCGCACTTTCTTAACAAAATGGACGACAAATTCGATCAGTCGTCCTTTTCCTTCGTTGCCTGTTTCTCTCCTTGTCGTTTCGATTCGTATAATCGCGGTAGTGCGGTTTTTCCATTCGTTCGTTCGTTCGTTTAAACAATTGATTTGAACAAAACGGGCAAAAGAAAAGGACGAAAAGAAATCGGGACATCTGCGAATGGCACGGCGTATGTACGTCCGAAGATGTTATCGGCAGGTAATCTCGTTTTCGCCGCGAAGACGCGAGTCTATCAATAGGAATTTATCCGTCTATTGGTAATTGCAGTTGCCGCGCGGGGTCGGGCATATTCCCGCCGCGCCTAATTGCTTTTCTGTCGCGGCGTGCGGGTCGCGCCGGTTCGACCATCTTTGACTCGCGAATATTTACAATCACGCGTCCGATCAGTCCGACGGATAATTCGAACGCGGCGTCGCTGTTTCCTCCCCGATTCGCCAGTCGCGGCAAACTTTCAAACGCGCGGATTATGTGAATGTCCGGCGGCAAATTTGAAAGTCGGCCGGCCGACTTTTGGCAAAATTTTGGATCACTTTATTGTTAAACTAACAATAAAGCCGGTTATTTTAGCTCGTCTTGTTTTCTTTTTTCGTTTTTGTATTTCTTTTGTTTTGTTTCAATCGTAGCAGGTCCAAACGATCGGTATTTTTCATTCGCGTGAATTCAACCTCGCGCAATTGTTTAGACGCAAATTGCAATGGAAGTAACGTTAGACGCGAAACGAGTAATTGCGAATTAACTGCGCTTTTAATTAACGCGATTGTTTGATCTGCCGGATTGCAGTCGAGGCGGCGTGAATTGTTGCAAAAAAATGGGTTTTCCCGGTGAAAGAAAAACGGACGGCGGCGCGTTGATCGATTTCGCACGCGATCAACATGGCGGCTTTCGCGTTCGCCGCGTGAATCTGCTTATCGAAATCGACCAGCTTGAAATTAAAAACGGCTGAATACGGCGACGAAAGATTGCGGCCGGGGAGAGCGCGATTAGAGCGCGCTCCGCGGCGGCACGCTTTTGATGTTCTCGGCGCAGAAATTCGCGCGAGATAAACTATCTTTTCGGTTAATTAAGGAACGCGCGATCGTGATTTGCGCGCACTTATCGCGGATACGCGCGTAACCTTAGCGCGATTACCGAAATTGATTGCTCATCGGGCGCTCCGCGGACGACCTTTTTGGACTCGAGCGGACGACGAGCGGCGCTTAGACGATACGAGATCGTGTTTTGCGCGCGTCGACGATAACGCTCGACTGGAATGAAATTTTTGCATTATCGCGTTAAGTTCAAAACAATAAAGTTAATTGTGATTGAATGTGTGTGGGTTGGGCGAACGTGTGAAATTGCTTTTTACGCGAGTCGTGTGTCGTGACGAGAGGACGGATGCACTGGAAGGAATTGCGTTGAACAAAATTACAATGCAATATAATAATAACGAAAGTGGGATGGTCTTGGAGGGAGAAAAATGCGATCGAAGTCGTAATCGCCTCGAGTAACCAAATGCATAATTTGAACAAATAATTAAAATGTGTATGCGAAATATTGTATCGTATGGTAATTTGTGTCACGCTTTTAAAGAGGTCTCCCTTTTGCTATATTTGCATAGTAATTTGTTCAATATCATAACGGTGTCGCATTGCGTTTTTTCAACAACCTAAAATCGTATTTTTGTTTTTGTAGCATTTTATGTACATATATATACAAGAGAATATGTGTACGTGTGCGAGATTGCTTTATTTTGTAATACGATCTAGAAGCCCAGTAGTGATACATTTAAGGCGTGGGAAATAAAGCTTCTCGAACATTTCTTTTTTTACCCCGCATCGCTTTACGAAAGCCATTCTAAATATTAATTAATGTTTGTACGGTCGTTTTGCTTTATAAGGCTGCAATTTTATAAACGAAATAACACACTTTTCTCCCTCAAAGTCGTTGTTTTAGTTATTTATTTCAATTATTTATTCTTCATTTGTAATAATCACTCCAAATGTTTATTCGTTGCGCACAAAACCACACGCATCATTTTGCTGATGTCCACGTTATTTGGACGTGAATTCAACTTCAATTGAAATTCAATTAGCACGGCGCACTGTTTTTAAATCGACTCGCTAGAAACACCACAATTATTTAATCGCAAATTAAAAAAAAAGATCCGAATGTAGTAGAAACGGAAGGTTGAATTCACGTATAATAAAGGACGCACGTTTTGGATTTGGACTTTTATGATACGCGACGCGATGAAATTAATTGAAACGAATTAACACGAAATTGCGTTGTTTGTCATAACGCGACAGATAGAGCAGTAAAAAGACCATTTCAAGTAGCGTTTCAGGCTTATTGCGCAACACGCCATTGACTTCGTGCCATCTGGATAACGTTCCCTTTCTTACGGGCATGTACGTACTCGATTCATCGATGTACGAACGTGCCTAAATTGCTGCTCTCTCGGCTAGCCCGAAGATCGACTCCTTCGATACGACGCTATAGCGAGCAACTTGTTGCGAATCGCGTCTCGCCATGCGATCGCATGCAAAATTATTTCTCCGCTAACCGGAATACCAGTTGCACTAATAAAACGCACGCGAAGCTCCGGCGCCGCATTGTCAACTTGAAATGTGCCGCGGTATCGCATTTGCCCCCCCCCCCCCCCCCCCCACCCCCACCCCCCCCCCCCCCCACCCCCCCCCTTAAAAATCTAATCCCCCCCACTCCTCCCCCCCCACCAACACACAATCTCAACACAAACCCACCATCCTCCTTACACTCCCACCACCCACCTCCACCACCCCCACACCACCAGCGCAATACACCAT
>JABFQC010003399.1:0-14181 GCA_022817085.1 Psilanteris sp. ZL-2020
ATCAAGACCCTGATTTGAACCTCGAAATGTCTACAATTTCTCATTTAGGTTCTAAGGGATTCAAAACAGGGTCTAATCTATATTTTAACCCTTTCTTGAAACTGTAAGACCTTATTTTGTTTTATTTATTACATTAATTTATGTTTTTTAATTTACTCTTTAGTTAAACATCTTTAAATATATTACACGTAGAAAAACGCTATAGCGTAAATTGCTATACTTCTAGCATAGCATATCTCAATGAATGTTACGGAAATTACTATAGCTTTTTTATAGCAAACTTTCTTATATGATATAGGAAATTTTCTTATATGATATTCTACTGTGCACAAATTTTATAACAATTTTTACAATATTTTATAGTAAAAAGTACTGTATGGTATTACAAAAGTTACTTTAGTATAGTAATTTTGCATTGTTTTTGTTTCGAAATCCTTGGAATGCCAGACTTATAGTAATGTTTAATATAACTTTTTTCTACGTGTAGACTATACATTTTTAATGTTATAATTTTGTTATATATTATAAATATATATAATATTTTGTTTATAAAATCTTTTTTTCTTAGTTCTTGTTATTTCTTTCAATTTGCTTGAGCCTGCTTGAATCTCTTAGAACCTAAACGGGAAATTTGTGACATTTCGAGATTTAAATCAGAATCCAAAATATCAGAATATATTAAATTATATTCAAAAAGCTGCAAAAAGCTTAACGGTCGAATTGATTTCAGATTGAACGAGAGTCGACGATATCGGGAGGCGAGAAAAATTCAAAAATACCCATTATACACGAGTACAAGCAAAGAAGCGCAGGAAGAGCTGCAATCGCACCGGATGCCCCGATCAAGCAGCAAGCCTGGATCCAGGAGGTAAATCACAGTTGCATTGTGAAATCGTTTTTGTTGCTTCCTTGCATCGCGTATTGGTACACAATATTTTTATATATAACATGCACTTAAGACGATCAGATAACGTTCAGATAATCATCTCGAAAAGCATATGCGAAGAAACTATGTCCGGCGAACAGTGACGGTTCCGTGCGTTGAAGTTGTACCAACGGCCGCAAATTCGACAATTACAAAAATCGTCGCTGAAGAATTTAAGTGTTCGTCCGAAAGGACGCGCATTCAATGCCTCGAGAACTTGGAAATATTCATAAATTCCGGATTCTCGCTGCGTGAATACACACTCATATATGCATATATATATATTATATATATATGTATGTATATTGACTCTCGTCGTCGTAAATTTGGATTGTTCAATTAAATGTGATATCTTTATAATCAATGGAATATCAAAATTGAATAAATCCGAGTCGAAGTGAGAAAACTGTTTTGGATTTCGCTCGACTGGCTCATAAAATTGCAATTAATATTCATGGATTTGGGTATTTATTGCTAATAAATAATTGGCGAAAAAATATTGACATATTACTGTATACGTACGTTGGCATAAACTTGTCATTCATATTGGCGTGAAGAAACGAACGACCGAAAAGATACATGTTTATATGTATATACATATATATATATATATACACGTATATTGCATAAGAAGCAGAATGATGCACGGTTATGTTTTAATTAAATTTGTCTGCGATTCAAATGTCAAGTGTTTCGGGTCTGTTTGGACGTCGTAACATATATTTCTCGTGCTAGACTACCGCCGAACGCGTTGCAAATATTACGAAACCGCGAGGCTTTTTGCCGATACGCACTTTCTTCGCCGCTCGAACGACTTTACTGGTACCCAAACCTACTTTCTGAAAGATGAATCACCGGAAGAATATCGTGATGTTCTCAAACCCGATGCGTGCCTTAATTTATCGCGCAACAAAAAAATAATGTAGATTCCTTGCCGAAGATTAACTCCTTTTTCCATGGCAATAAACGTATCTACAAAATCAAATAATTATTTTTTACGCCAGTAAAATGTTTATCTCGTTATCGTCGGCGTTATTCGCCGAAAGAAAAACGGAATCTTTAGGACGAAGAAAAAGAAGGAAGAAAAAAATGACGCGCGTATAACAAAGTTTATGATTTGGGAAAAAGAATTGTTCGGGCTGCGTTCCAAATCGCACACTTAACAGAGTTGACAACGCACGTCAGGCGTGAATTAAGATTGCGATCCAGGGGAATTGTTTCGGTGTTGAACAATTAATTATTCGTAAACAGTGTCGCGCAATTGCAATGCTTTCTTTTTGCTCAAAGTTGATGTGTCGTTTAATTTTGAAAAAAAAAAAAAAAAACATATTTTAAGTGTATATTTACACTGAAAGAAATAATCCTGCACATTTTACCATACTATATTGTAAATATGGGATAAAGGAAAAAAAATGTAAACAAATATGATAAATTATGGTTAAAACTTCAATAAGTGTGATACAAATTACCATACAATCTGATAAAAATAATAATATTTTCAGGTATTTAATTACATTTTTTCCCTTTATCCGATGTTTACAATATTGTCTGGTAAAGTTTGCAGGATTATTTCTTTCAGTGTATAAATATATATATGTATATATATATTTATAAATAAACACACGCAAAGTTGTTCCTGTCATCGCGTTCGATCGGACGTACTATTAATTAAATAAAAAAAAATTTAACAAATTGCGCAAAATGCGTACGGTTGTTAACCGTAACGACGCAAACCTCGGGAGCGGTTAAATTATTTCTTTCCTTCTTTTGAAAACATAATTTGCTCTTAAGCGTATTTACATTTGCTTCCCCCGTTTCTTTTGACGCAAAAGTTGATTTATTCGAAAAATGGAGAGAGGCAAAAAAAGAGAAGGGACAAAATGAAGTTTAAAACGAAAAAAATGCAAACGTCTTGAAAGGTTTTTTGAGAGAAGGATGCACACGGAATAACAACGCAAGGTTGTATTTTGTCCGAAGCGCTTGTTTAGGCTTCGCGGCACGCAACATGCATAATGGAAAAGCTGGTTTCGTGAATTACGATATCGTTCGGAACGTTGATTCAACGCTTTATCGAAGATAAAAGAGGAAAAACGTAGACGCGAAGGTACAAGGGCGGATAGGGGGTTGGGGGGCGCTCTTTTACGTCAAATCATAATCTTTTTTATTTGAGTCTGCGCGAATATGTGATCATACAAAAATGCGCGTATGTGGCATCGCCACTTTGACAGTCGTGAACTGCTTTCCAGTTCTACGTGACGGAACAGCTTTTTAAAGATAATTCGTCACGCTCGATATTTCTCGGAAAAAACTTTTTTTACATCACATATGTCTTTGCATTTCCGTTTCTTTATTGCAAAATTAAAATGGCTGTTATTACTTTACAACTTTGTGGTAAAAAACACCAGGTCAGATTTTATAGGGCTTTCGATTTATTCGAAATTACGAACGTCGATCATTTTGGGAAATAAATTTTGCTACGTCCAATTGTACTTTGATTATTTATTTTAAAATTATTTATTCATTAAAAATGATTTTAGTTTAAAATTAAAGACACGCTTATGTATAATATGTAATGTAATAAGTAACGAATAGATAATAATAGATATTACAAATTGAACAATCTTGCAAGCAAAACAAAATAACTCTTTTTTTTCCTTTGCTTGAAATTATTATTTCGTAAATCATAAAATATTTATTATACAACAAATGCAGTATACTTTACGCGACCGTATGAAAAGTAACAAATTATATATTTTATAGCATTACCATGGTTTATATGGAAAGCTGATCAGTGAGATCATAAATGTTTTATAGCGTATTATCTCAAAAAATATAAAATAAATGCTTACACATTCATTTTTACAATACGCTGAATACAAGCTCTAAAGAATTAATAAAATTATTCCTGAATAATTAAGAATTATAAATGTAGCTTTACATTGTAGAAATTTATATTATACAATGCAGAATTTCGGTGCATTTTCTTTGGTTTATCTATACATTTCAACAAAATATGAATCATTATATGCCTTCAAATAAATTAAATTTTTATTTTCCAACTCACCATTTCCATTATCAAACGCTTAATAAATAAATCTCGTCAATTATTTATAAATTGAATTTTTTATTCATTTTATAAGTATATATAATTTTTTCTACGTGATTATTTTATTCATTGATCAAATATCATCAATTTCTATAGGCAAATCGTTTGATTCAACTAATAATGAAAAAAAATATCAAAAACCTCGCAAATGTCGGACCAAAAAGCAAATCAGCAGACTCGGATTTTGACAATTTTTTATGTGAAAATGACAATAAATTTACACAATACATCCAGAATTATAACGCATGTGCCATTCAAGATTCGCGCAATTGTCAGATTTACATATGATCTTTAATATTCATACACGTGTAAATACGTCTACTGTGGCGTATGCTAATTTAGCTTTCACGGTTAATCGCGCATCTGACATTAACTTTCACGTCATAATAACAACACTCCGTTTGAAATTTTTGTTGCGAAAATTTTGAATCCATCGTGTTGAAACCGCGCTAATTATCGCAACGCCATTCATTTGCTAGCGCCCGAACGCATCGTCATTCTTCAGTTTCGTCTCGGATCGGCAAATATTAGAATAAAAACCACGCGCCAAGTGCAACAGAATTTGATTCGCGCGGTAATTCCTCGCGTTCTTTATCCCGTGCCATTAGCATTAATAAATCTGCGCCTCGATGCACATCGATACGCTTTAGCCACGTCGATAATAACTTCCCCGCAAACTTTTACATATGAAATTCTTCAGGTCGTTGCCAATCTTTTAATTGGTCGTACATTACTTTTTTATATGATTTTTAAACCGATGCGGAAAATTATGATGTACTAACTATTTGATAGTTGGCCAAATTTTTTGGCCAAAATTGCCCTTTTTTAAGGTATACCCATTAAAAATTTAATTCTTCCTGGTATTTTAATGCTAATAATAACTGTATCTGGCGATGTGCAGAGTTTGAATGTATTTGGAAGATTTTACATTTTTGGCCAAAATTGCCATTTTTTAAGGTATACCCCTTCTGATTTTTTCAAAAAATGACAAAAAATGACTTTCTCGTAAACGACCTGAAATGACTTCTGATCGATAACTAGATGCATTCTCATGACTAAATATGTATTTTTGATTGATGTAAATGAATTATTTGTGAATAGCATGCCGAAGCCTTGGGTTCATATGAAAAAATTTAAATTTTGAAAGTATTCATTTTTTACCTGAAATCATTTTAAACTCATTATTTTTGATATTTCAATGTTAATATAATAGGTATATCTGCTATGTGCAGAGTTTGAATGCATTTGGAAGATTTTAAATTTTTGGCCAAAATTGTCATTTTTTAAGGTATACCCTTTTTCGATTTTTTCCAAAAATGACAAATAAGGAATTTAAAAGGAATGCGCTTTTAATGTTATATGAATTATAAGTTTGTTTTTATTAAACGTAAATGCAAGTTAATTAATTCTGTTACATCATTATATATTTTCCATTATTTTTTTAATTTGCAGCGATTATTAAATATGTTTTTACGTTACGAAAATTGCAATTATTTTTCTTGAAATTCTATCCAAGACACGTATTAAATTATCTTTCTAATGATAAAAGATTAATTTACTAAGAATTTTTTTCAGGGAGTTTCTTCTTATTAAGAGTGTGCTAATCTAGATCAATTTATTTGTTAAAAGTTTCTTCGTTGAAACAGTAAAATTCGTTAATATTGTTATTTTGTTAATATTATATATATTAATATTATAATTTGTGTGCAATAATTTAAAACTAGTTGATTTTAGTTGTATAATTGTTCAAATATATTCTGAAATAGAGGGGAAAAATTAAGAATGAAATATTCATTTAAATAAAGTAATTGAATTTGATTATGTAATAATTTTTTAATTTCAACTTTTTTTTCAAAAGTTTTCAACGTTTCTTAGATTAAAATTTTAATATTTTAACATAACATATTGACAGCACACGTATAGGCAATTATATTTATTTAAAATATGTAACCATATAAATGTTAACTATTTTAAATGATTATTATTTTGAATCTTATATGATCTGCTTTTTTTAATTTAAAATGTACATTTTAATTGTATTATATATACGTAATATTATGTTCTTAAAAATTATTCTTATTAAAAATAAAGTGTAACAATTTTATAATGTATAATTATTACATAAACATCGAAGCAAATCTACATTTATTAATTACTACCATCAGTTATTCGTTATATTTTCGTGCTGAGAAAATTGGTAGTTGAGTTGCAACGTGTCTAACAAGATTATCCGGTTGTAATAAGAGGAATGACGACGATTAGATTTTTTATTCGTAGTCTGATATTTTATAATGCGGATATAAATTCATGTTTTTATAGTATATATTCCGTGAAAACGAAAACTTTATATAAATAAACGCATAAATCATAAACATATAAATATAGTTCTATAAAGTTGACCCATTTTTCCAACAAATTAAAAATTAATTATAATTGCAATTAAAATGTTATTAACATATTTTTGCATTCTTATTTGCAAAAGTAAATAAATTATAAATGAAAGTAACAAATATTTGTTTTTATTTATTTTTGGTATTATTTTTGGTACGATTTTTAATTAACTTTTTTAATTTTAATTGTAGTAACTCAGAATTTGATTAAATAATATACTGAAATCATAAGTTATATACAATATACCATCATGTTTATAATTTTTTAATGCGTAGGATACTCAATTACAAGATAAGGACAATCAAACAAGGGGATATCAAACACAAGAACCTTATTCGTAAGTAACTGAAAATTTGTCTTTACAAAGTTTTATTAAACGTAAATTTCAAATGACAATAAATTTACAGATATGCATAAATAATAATACAAGTATTTTCTCATCAAAGCCAATTTCATAAATATACCTTTTTGTTTTTTGAAATAAATATTGCGATACAAGACAATTTTTCAACAGTGAATAAAATTATGATTGAATTTTTAGAACTACGCCAGGAGGTGCTGTGTCAAGAGGATCATCCAAGAGTGAAGAAGAAAGAACAAAAACTTTATCAAGGACTTATCACACGATCAAGGATATGATTTCTAGCCGCTTCGGTCCAAGTCGAAAAGAAATTGAACCCGAAGCAGAAGCGACTTTGAATAATGTTAACGATGAGTTACGAAAATCGACCAAAAGTGTATTGGAAGATGACAGCATAAAGAAAGACACAATTTACAGCAAAAGAAATCAAGAGGCGGCAATAAATATGCAACAATTTTCAAAAAATGCTTACGGTACTTTTTGTTTCTTAAAACGTAAAAAGTCGCATAAAAACGATTAATCAATAAATATCTTTAAAAATACGTGAATATTACACTTTAACATCAAATATTCATTTAATCCACTTAAATTTTTTCATTCAAATCTATATCACTGGATTGATGAAGCTTACTTTTCTAAGTAAAATATTAACCCAACTATCTTGTTAAATAATTATATAACTGAACAATATTAAATTTATATAAAATATGATTTTGAAACGAAACAATTTTTTTTATAATTATAATGCAGCAGTATTCGAAGTTATTTTATTAACTTAATATTTCGAGCTTATACCGAGAGATAACAACAACTTTATAAGTTTTATAAATTTAATAATTAACTATTTTCTTTCTAAAAGAAGACGCGGAGAATGGAAAATTTAATATATTCATCACAATAGTTGTACAAACTTGCATAATTTAATATCAGTTTACAGCAAGTTTAATTTTTAAATAAATTTAATTTGTTGCGTTAATAAATTTGAATGGAAAAAATGCGGATGAAAAAATATTTTATGACAGTTTTACATTTCAATTAAAAAAGAAATAAAGCAATGGAACATTAATTTCATCATCCAACTTTTAATTCAACTGCAGTTAAGAACAATAAACTTTTAACTGGTCTTAGTTGAATCATTTCATTTAACTTAACCAAGTCTAAATTTCTGACTCGCGCTTCTGGTTTTAACTAAAAAAATAGGTAAAAACAATATAGCCTTTAGAATTCAATTATTTATTTATGCAAACAATAGCTCTGCAAATTCGTGAATTCTTAAAATTTCGCCATTACATAATATATATTATTTAGACCAGTTTTAATTGGTTTTTCTTGTGTGCATAGTCTGATGACTATGAACGAGTATCTTTTATTTATTTAACATTTATTGTATTTTTAATAACTGACGTATAAAACAAACCCGAGTATAAATACTTTTTACTCAATATCTATACGTGCCGCACACCAAATTTCAAACTTATCAAATTTCAAACATTTGTTTTCAAGTGTAAAAAATTGTTTTACAATGCTACTAACAAATTATACGTTTAATCTAAAGAATTTTTCGAGCGCATTCAATATTACCGTAAACATAAAAAAAATAAAAAAAATAGTAACCGATAAAAATTGAACTAACTTGATCAAGATTATTTTTTCAATTTAAATATTTTCTCCCAAAACTAGATACAAATTGTTTTCTTTTTTCCGTGTACCATTCGATATATATTTATAACAAATAAAATGCACGCATACATTTTTTATTTCGAATGTATATGCTGCTAGTCTCTTTATTTTCTACGTACAAAACGGAACGAAATAGGTAGAATGCAATTATTTAAAAAAGAAAACACGGTACGAAAATATGATATATCAATTAATTCGGCTTCTCTCGAGGTTTCTTGTTTGAACACTCAATAATTGCACGCAAATAGAGAAGAAAACTCGATGTACAAACTTATTTCATTTAACCAGTTTATTATTCGTTCGTTTGCAATACATTATTTGATTGAAATTTGAATGTGTTCGTCGTAAACGAAAATAAAATATAATAGCGAATAATCCCACTAAATGTATAAAATTGAAATAATTGAGTCAAATAAAATAGAATAACCCTACAGATAAATACAAAATAAACATAATTATCAAATTCGTGATTATCAAAATTGATATATTTATAGATTATTAATAAATTATTATCCTTTAATATTAATTTATTATTAATTAATTCTCTCAAACTCAATTAAGCGTCAAAATCGATCGATCCAGAAAAATTAAAAATTTATTTCCATGTTATTCCTAGGTCAATTCGGTACGAATTACGGTTATCAACAAAACACACAGCAAAGCGTACCTTTGCCTGGTCAGCTGCAATCAATGGCTCAGATTCAACCCAGCCTTCCTGGTCAAAGTGCTCAGCTCCATGTGACGCATCACACCCCTCCTGGAGGAGTACAAATGGTTCACCAAACGCAGGTGTCTGGTTTTGCTCAAACACCTTCGACTGGACAAACGGGGCAAAATGTATCGAGAGATTATGCGATTCAAAGTTCTAGTGGAATCTCTGGTCAGCACCAAAATATGCACCAAAGCATTCATCCAGGCTCTGCTCAAGTAAATCAATTCAAAAAATAACAATCATAACTTTCTTATTACCAAATTGCCATAAAATTGAACTAAACATATTCGTTGGCGTATCGTAGAACTATTATATAAACAATAGGTAATTTTTATATTATTTGTTTAATATTGAAGTAATTCAAAATAATAAGTATTATTAAATAAAATTTAAATTATTATTAATCATGTAAAACCGAAATATTCTATAACTCGAATAAAAACGAGACTTTTCGTCTTGTAATTCGAAACACAAAAATGTCCATTTTCTATCTAATATATATGTATAGATTTTTGGTTCTATATCTGTTACAAGTTTGGAAAATATTTGAGGGAAATTTATTTTTGATAGCCAACAACCGACTTGATTAATAATGTCGAAATTTCAGATGAATTTATTTAGTTTAATTTCGAAATTCACTGAATTTCAAGGGTCATTATCTTCCGGGTGGATGTCCAATTTAGGTTTGGGTTTTTGACCTAAATGGAAGAGTGATATATTGTTTTTGTGTAAGATGAATTTATGAAAGTGTAATAAAATTGTATATATCATTTTCGTAATCAAGTATAGTTTTAGTTTTATTAAAATACGTTGCTCCGATTAAAAATGTTATTAAATACACAATTTTTATTTAAACAAATTTTTATTGGTTAAATCAAGTTAAAAGTTTGTTAAATATCTTGCATTGATTATATTTGTGAAATTAATGTACAAACTTGTAAACATATCTTATAAAATTTACTTTCACTATTTGTTTATTAACTTATGAATAGATCAACGTAAAAAAATATTATTTGTATCTATAATCCATTATATTAATGAAATTAAATATTTATTAATAATATGAGAATTATTATTTTCTGTTCTGCACAGACTAAAATGCACAACTAAATAATTTTAGTTGTAACAGATTAAATGATTATTATCTGTTATTAATTGAAATAAAATTTAAATGTCATTTGAATGGTTCTTCACATTTATAATACGAAAAATGCATTTCATATTAAATAAACAAATAATTAATTTACCGCACCTGAAAGAAACAAAACTAATTTCTGTGCGGTTTTTGTTTGTAGTGTCATATTAAAAACTATTTGTTTTAGTAAATATTAAATGAATTGCTATAAGGAATTAAATAAAAGGTGTGTAAAATCAATAAAATAAAAACAAAATTACATTTAAAAAATATGACATAATCGTTATATATCAATAAATTTTTGCTGAAAATATGTTTTATTGTTTAAACTTAATTTACTTAATAACTTTTAAATGGAATTGCTGAATATCGTGGTATTGAATTTCGCAAAACGATGTTTTAAGTTTGCACGACTCTCAGTCACGTGTAAACATGAACTTGAACAATTTAATAACTTGAACAAGGATTATCATATAATTTCGTTGCACAAACAAAGAAAGCACGGCAAACACCATCCGTTATACCTTATTGACTTGTAATAATTTTGAAACAAATGCAAATTCTGCACAAAAATTTGTGCCATCGCGTACGAATATTATAATAATACAATGTTTATTTCATTTAATTAATGGAACATCGTAATTAAGTAGTGATAAAAAGTGTAAAATATAAAACAACCACAAATGTAATTTCAGCTATAACAATAAATGCATAAAACTACTTTTGTTCCTTATTATACATAAAATATTTTAATGCTTTATTTAAATTCACATTTCACGTTTGTGGACTAATAAAACTGCAAGGCAAAAACTTACACCGCTATTACCAGAACTTTTACTGTCGCTGTTTTTCTGTAAAATGAAATGAATTAACGAAATTGATATTAAGTTAATTTACATTTGATAGCGCAAGTTCAATTCTTTGCTTTGGCATTGATCCTCGATACTGTTCAGTTTATTTAAAAACTTGACCCTTATATGATTCCATCTTCTTGTTCTTCATCTACATTTTTCATAACCAATCTACATTTCGCTGTTCTATCAACTGATAGGTTGAAATCAAATTAAATCTAAAAGCAACATGATCTTATACATTGCAGAATACTTCAGTGATGAAGCATGCAATGCAGATGCAACAAGCCACACCTGTACATCAAAGCCAGTCTACGAATGCAAGCTATCAAAGTCCCCAACAGTTGTTGTACCAAAATCAAATTCATCAGAGTCCAAGGTTTGCACAACAACATGCACAAAATATGCATCAACGTCAGTTATTGCAACAAATGCATCAACAACAACAGCAGCAACAACAGCAGCAACAACAGCAACAACAGCAACAACAACAGCAGCAGCAGCAACAACAGCAACAACAACAACAACAACAGCAACAAAACATTCTTAGACCACACTTTAATAGCAATTATCAACAATATCAGGCACGGCAGTCTATGTCCAGGTACGTTCAATTAACTTTTAATATATACATACACATATACCCTACTAGCTAAATATCATACAATATCAATAATATATCCATGCCATACCTATTGTCCATTTTTTTGAAAAGTTGGACAATAGATTATTATGTGATATTTTGTGGATAATTCATGATATTTGTGCTAATATAGTGGGGTATATATATATATAAATGTATATATATTTATTATACAAAAATAAATAAATAAATATTACATACATATTATAAAGAAACACTGCTTTTATTTCACATTTTATTTCACACTGCTTTTCAATGTCACATAAACTAATTACAAAACTTTCAATATACTACATTCAAATAAATTTAAAAGCAACCTGAATTTCTTATAATTTGAACTTTAGACAATTCTACACGTGAAATTTTTATTTAAGTATTAAACAAATCTAATACGAGTTTAAGAAATAAATTCAAAAGTAGTATAATATTTACTTTAAAAGTCTTAAATAATACTGACTTGAATTATACACAATGAGAAAGATACTATCAACACTGACAGACAAATAGTAACAACAATTATATTTCCCAGTTGAATGTATTTGTTAATAAAAATGTTATTTCTATTTGAAACAATTAATAAATAGTTTAAATAACAAAGTATACACTGTTAATTTAAATCTGAAATAGATAATGTATTTTTTAAATGATCTAAAATTTAATGTAATAACTTCAACTAAAATATTTAGTTCCCCATATACAACTATAATATTTTTTAGTATGGCATCAGTATAAGGTATTAAAGATCATTTTAAATTTGTCTTCCAATATTACCTGTAATTTGATAATCAATGTATATACGATATATAAAAAAACAATAATAATAGTTTTAACAAAAAATAATTATAATTAGACAACAAATCATGAAGTAATTATATAATTTAGTCTTAAACTGAGTAAATGAAATCTTAAATTGAAAAACAAATGATTGTATATATATACAATTATTTTATTATTTTTAATTCATCCTGAATGGTTGCATTCAATGCATCATATCAGTAGAAATCGGTTCATTGTATTATGTTACATTGTAAAACGTAGTATATTGTCTTTTGAATGTCGATTCTCATAAGTAAACCATCATTTCGTAGATCACAAATTGACTTGCCGAGCACGTCAAGACAAAATCAGGACATTCGGGTTCCCGGGCAGGAAATTTACTATCATTATTCTCAAAATCAAGGTAGACCACCGCGTTACAACGTACCCCAAGTCTACATGAAAGCAGACGCAAACCAGGAAAGCGAATTCCAACGCAGGAATTCAGGACGCGCTATCGAAAAAGCGGCCTCACAGCCACAGCTGTCCTTCGAAGATGAGAGATCCTCAGAGAACGACGTGTCAACCCAAAGGACCAATCCCGAGAATATGCAAAATATGTCATTGCCGATCGATAACGTTGCCGACAAAGAGAGGTAAAATGAAATACATGGCGTTCACTGGAACGGATTTGTACTTGTCTCACACTGTTTTATGAGTTTTCGAAATGAAACTGAAATATGAAGCTATTATAGATTGATTACAAATTATAAATATGATGTAAAATGTACTATTATGAAACGGGTGTTCTTCTTTAAAGACAAGTTGACAATAAAATAGTATATGAATAATATAATATTATATCATTTATATTATTTATTATATTGTTTATGGGTTTGATATTTAATATTATTTTAACATTATTTTAATAATTCCAGTAATATTAATGATTGTAAATGATTATGAAGCAACAAGATATATAATAAAAGTTTTTTTAATATTTCCTTACATTATTTTGAAATAGAACATTATCTTGATAATATTTGAAAATCGTATACTATATAAATATTCATATTCGTACTTTTATATAAAGTTATCTTTGTTATCAGTTCATTGCATGGTAATAGAAGTTTTGCAAATTACTTGAAACCGATGAAATAATTTGAAGTTAAGATTGATGATGAAACAATTGAAGTTATAATTGTATTAAATAGTTTAATGAGATTATATAGGAAAAATAGTAATTATGGAATATTAAATGAAATATACTTAAGTTATAAATGACAATTCAATTATTTGGTTATTTGGTTATAACATTGCTTTTTAAAATGAATTGAAAATATTGTAACATAATTCAAAAAAAGTTAAGTCACAATTAAATTAACAAAACTTATTATTGATTCAACATCTTCAAATAATGATGTATGTGTATATGTTAAACCAATTATAAATATAAGTGGAACGCGAAAATATTGTTATAGTGAAGAGTCAATGTTGATTCTGCATTAAACCATCTTGAAATCTATTATATAATTTTCTAAATATAGTATGTTTAAATTAATCATTAAAAATATTATAACATATAAAAATTTAAACTCAATAAAATAACTCACCGTACACG
>JABFQC010003400.1:0-14178 GCA_022817085.1 Psilanteris sp. ZL-2020
CTACAATTGCATAATTAAGAATAAAATATGTCAGCAAAGAATTATTTTATCTATATATGCATCAATTTCAAAATTTTTAATTATGGGCGTAATGAAACATTTTGTTACTACCGAATTTTTCAGAAATACTAGTACTGTGTACAAGTAATGAGTATAATTAATGTAAAAAAGTTTCTTATGTAAGTAGTGAAATAAAATTTTTTAATGGTGGTATATTTGAGGACAATGTTATTAAATATTACGACAGTATGTATTTGCAATTGTCCTTAAATAATCGAATTCTATTAAACGGTTGATTCGAGGACATTGTCCTTAAACATGCCATTTAACTACATATGCATTTGGGGATGGTCCCCAGAACTGCCTCAAGTCCTCGAATCTGCCATTTAGTACACAAAAATGGCCTCAAACCTGCCGATTTACAAACATATATATATATATATATATATATATGTATATAAGATGGTGTTTAATGGGACAAATACGGCAGACAAATGGTGCTTAAAGGGAAAATTGTTATTTGTGAGGACCGTCCCCACAAAAATACATACAAAAAATGGTGTTTATGAACCACTGTCCAGCAAACAACAATTAATTATATAAATATCATTAAGTGGTGCTTGGTAGTCCGGTATATAGATCTATTGTAGAAATATTTTATATACCGTAATATAGGCCAGTAAACACCATTTTAAAACAAAATAACCACATACAATTATTCAAATGCAAATGTTTGACGACTTTATTATTACAAATCCATTAGTAAGAATCCGATTTATTTGGACTGAATATAATTTTGGATTCATCTTTTGGTATCTATTTTGTGATCCTATCTACTATATATTTCTCGGATAATTCGTTTAATGATAGATTAGAAATATGAAATTAGTGTACTAAATTCATATGTACTATATATTTCATTAATTTTTTACAGTTAAAATAGAACAACATACAATTATTCTGTGATTATAAAGAATTCCATTTAAATTAAGTACGTAATGAATAATAACATAATAATGACATTTTAAATGTTTTTATTTGATTTCTACATGAAAGTATTAATCATTCAAATTATTAGTACGTCCAACATGCACCAATATAGAAATTATATAAGCAGTTGTTGGACGTTTTCATTATTATATATCCATTGGACATAATTTTTTATTCATCTTTTGATATCAATTGGTTGATCTTTTCTACATTTCTCTACTGATTAGATATATGAATATACTGTAAAATTCATTAAATTTGTACAAAGATATACTGAAATGTAGGTCAGTAAACACCATTTTATCACAAAATAACCACATAGAATTATTCTGTGATTGTAATGAATTCCATTTAAATTAAGTACGTAATGAACAATAACATGATAATGAAATTTTAAATCTTTTTATTTGATTTCTGCATGAAAAAATTAATCTTTCAAATTATTAGTACGTCCTACAAGCACCAATATAAAAATTTTATAATCACTTGTTTGACGTCTTCATTATTATATATCCATTGGACATAATTTTTTAATCATCTTTTGATATCAATAATGTAATAATTTCTACATTTCTCTTCTGATTAGATATATGATAATACTGTAAATTTTATTAACTTTGTACAAAGATATACTGCACTGTAGGCCAGTAAACACCATTTTATCACAAAATAACCACATGCAATTATTCTGTGATTATAAAGAATTCCACTTAAATTAAGTACGTAATTAATAAATACATGATAACGTAATTTTAAATCCTTTTATTTCATTTCTGCGTGAAAGAATTAGTCGTTCAAATAATTAGTACGTCCAACAAGCACCAATATACAAATTTTATAAGCAATTGTTTGAAGTCTTCATTATCATATATCCATTGGACATAATTTTTTATTCATCTTTTGATATCAATTGCGTGATAACTTCTACATTTCTCTACTGATTAGCAATATGATAATACTGTAAACTTCATTAGCTTTGTACAAAGATATACTTCAACGAAGGCCACTAAACACCATTTTATCACAAAATAACCACATACAATTATTCTGTGATTATAATGAATTCCATTTAAATTAAGTACGTAATGAACAATAACATGATAATGAAATTTTAAATCTTTTTATTTGATTTCTACATGAAAGTATTAATCATTCAAATTATTAGTACGTCCAACAAGCACCAATATAGAAATTATATAAGCAGTTGTTGGACGTTTTCATTATTATATATCCATTGGACATAATTTTTTATTCATCTTTTGATATCAATTGGTTGATCTTTTCTACATTTCTCTACTGATTAGATATATGAATATACTGTAAAATTCATTAAATTTGTACAAAGATATACTGAAATGTAGGTCAGTAAACACCATTTTATCACAAAATAACCACATAGAATTATTCTGTGATTGTAATGAATTCCATTTAAATTAAGTACGTAATGAACAATAACATGATAATGAAATTTTAAATCTTTTTATTTGATTTCTGCATGAAAAAATTAATCTTTCAAATTATTAGTACGTCCTACAAGCACCAATATAAAAATTTTATAATCACTTGTTTGACGTCTTCATTATTATATATCCATTGGACATAATTTTTTAATCATCTTTTGATATCAATAATGTAATAATTTCTACATTTCTCTTCTGATTAGATATATGATAATACTGTAAATTTTATTAACTTTGTACAAAGATATACTGCACTGTAGGCCAGTAAACACCATTTTATCACAAAATAACCACATACAATTATTCTGTGATTATAAAGAATTACACTTAAATTAAGTACGTAATGAATAGATACATGATAACGTAATTTTAAATCTTTTTATTTGATTTTTGCGTGAAAGAATTAATCTTTCAAATTATTAGTACGTCCAACAAGCACCAATATACAAATTTTATAAGCAATTGTTTGAAGTCTTCATTATTATATATCCATTGGACATCATTTTTTATTTATCTTTTGATATCAATTGCGTGATAACTTCTACATTTCTCTACTGATTAGCAATATGATAATACTGTAAATTTCATTAGCTTTGTACAAAGATATACTTCAACGAAGGCCACTAAACACCATTTTATCACAAAATAACCACATAGAATTATTCTGTGATTATAATGAATTCCATTTAAATTAAGTACGTAATGAACAATAACATGATAATGAAATTTTAAATCTTTTTATTTGATTTCTGCATGAAAAAATTAATCTTTCAAATTATTAGTACGTTTACAAGCACCAATATAAAAATTATATAAGCAATTGTTTGACGTTTTCATTATTATATATCGATTGGACATAATTTTTTAATCATCTTTTGATATCAATAATGTGATAATTTCTACATTTCTCTTCTGATTAGATATATGATAATACTGTAAACTTTATTAACTTTGTACAAAGATATACTGCAATGTAGGCCATTAAACACCATTTTATCACAAAATAACCACATGCAATTATTCTGTGATTACAAAGAATTCCACTTCAATTAAGTACGTAATGAATAATTACATGACAACGTAATTTTAAATGTTTTTATTTGATTTCTGCGTGAAAGAATTAATCGTTCTAATTATTAGTACGTCCAACTAGCACCAATATACAAATTATATAAGCACTTGTTTGACGTCTTCATCATTATATATCCATTAGACATCATTTTTTATTCATGTTTTGATAAAAATAGTGTGATCATTTCTATATTCCTCTAGTGATTAGATATATGAAAAATTGTAAATTTAATTAAATTGGTACAAAGATATACTGAAATGTAGGTCAGTAAACACCATTTTATCACAAAATAACCACATACAATTATTCTGTGATTACAAAGATTTCCACTTCAATTAAGTACGTAATGAATAATTACATGGCAACGTAATTTTAAATCTTTTTATTTGATATCTGCGTGAAAGAATTAATCGTTCAAATTATTAGTACGTCCAAAAAGCACCAATATAAAAATTTTATAAGCAATTGTTTGAAGTCTTCATTATTATATATCCATTGGACATCATTTTTTATTTATCTTTTGATATCAATAGTGTGATCATTTCTACATTTCTCTACCGATTAGAAGTATGAAAATACTGTAAAATTTATTAGCTTTGTACAAAGATATTACATGACAACGAAACTTAAAATTTACAATAATAAAAAATTAAAATAAGAAATTAAAAAATATAAAATAAATAAAATTTCTATTTCTGCCATTTCTATGTGAAGTTAGAAAAATCATAAAAATTAATAATATGTCCAATAAGCATCATTATTATATATCCAATGATCATAATTTTTTATTTATCTTTTGGTATCTTAAATTTGGTAAATTAAATAACTTAAAATCTTATAAGAATAAAAAATTAAAAAAATAAATTAAAAAATTTAAAATAAATAAAGTTTTTATGTATGCGATTTCTATGTGAAGTTAGAAAAATCATACATATTAATAATATGTCCAAAAGTTCCATTTATTCAAATTGTAAATGCAAATAAATGACGTCTTTATTACTACAAATCCATTTATTAGAATCCAATTTATTTGGATTCATCTTTTGGAATCCATTTTGTAACAATTTCTACATTTTACTGATGTTTAGCAATATCAAATTCATTTACTATATCTGTCAATACTATAAATGTATTACATTTTTCAAAAAATATAACTTATCTACTTAGGGACAGTTCCTAAGCAACCCACATATATTTTACATAAAATTAATATAAAACAAGATGCTTGTCCCGATACCCTACGTAGGCAAAAATACAGAATATTGTTTTATTTACAGTGTATCTGAATTGTAATGTTGAATGTTACAAATATGATATTAATTATATAAATGTTACAATACAAATAACTTGTACCATTCTCATTCTCATGTTAGATTAGGGACGTGTTGAATATAAGAATTCGATAGAAATATTTTCATCCATCATGGAAATAAATAATATAATAATTGAGGAAACGTAGAGTAAACGTATTCAATAACTATTTTCAATAAATATCATATCTACTCATTGATACTGATGTTTAGTAACTAAGCTATAAATTAAAACTACCATAATTAAGTTAACATTATTTATTATATGATTTAACTAAAATTATTTGTACATTCTGCAAAAAACATAACTGTGAAAGCTGTATACATTATTAACTATTAAACTATTCATGTTTATTTATAAGTAAGATTCTTTAAATATTAAAATAATGCTTAAATTTGTTTAATTTATAGAAATCTTATTATAATTGTTTACTATAATACATACTAGATATCAATTATAAATAACATTTATTTATTAACTTATTTCATTATTGTAGATAACTGTTTTGCATGTATTCATTATTAAATTTAGAATCCCGTAACCACGTCATTAAATTTAGATAAAATAAAGTAGAAGTTTTTAATCCGAAATATACTCATTCATTATTTCTTATGCATAAGCAAAGATTATATAATAATTAATTATATTATATAATAAAATAACCTACCTTAAAATAATTGTAATGTCTTAGCCAGAGACATTCATTATTAAGAAGCAATTATAGTATTTTTATTTATATAGCAATTATTTTTTGCTATCTTACTAGTAAGACTATTCAATTAATGTGAATAAATGTATGCTACTTCACTGAACTGATGGTATTACTCGTTATATGCCTAGAAGGTGCAAAGATTTTACTTTGAGGTATTTTACTGATGCGGAAAAATAATTTAGAAGGAAACATACTTCAAATAACAAATACGTTTATTTCACATGAAAATTGTACACACACCTTTACATTGAATATATTATTTGTATTTTTTGTATTTGGGCTTTTTAACCTTAAAAGCTATAGATAAATAAATTAAATTAAAATTAAATAACATAATATACGTAGATTAGTGTAACACGCTACAAAAAACATTGGTCATATGTTATCGTTTTTTATATTCTTATACAATAATAATATTGTAATCTATATTACATATTGAAGTTTAACATATTCTATTTGTTTAATACTTGTAATTAATAAGACGCATATCAAACATATTCCCTCCTTTTAAATATTATAAATTTATATATTAACGACGTACATATTCTAATTTTTAAAAAGGTATAAACGTACCCTATTCTAATTTTACACATATTAGTATTATTTGTAGAATCTTATAACGTTCATTTTTATAAAATTACTAGTTATTTATAAATTGAATGTATGTCATACGTTTAAAATAGTAGTATACCGTAGTGTTACATATAATTTATGAAACACTACAAAACCATTTGTACTTTTCAATCAATTTATAAATTTCTTATACACGAATAACGTTTATATTTAAGTTATATCTTAAAATTAAAGACATTCGATGTATACATACAAGCTATAAAACAACTCAAAAACAGCCTATTTAAATACTCTGTGATAATAAAGCATAATAAAAAACATTTATTAATCTCTTATAAATTAAAATGTTTAATGTTTTAATGCATATAATTTATAAAACACTACAAAAATATTAGTCCTTTTGATTCAAACTCTGAATTTCTTATACACTAATAATGTTAACATTTAAGTTTTATATTGAAATTTAAGATATTTAATTTAAAACATGTGAACAATAAAACGTTGCTGAAAGATAGCTCTTTTACATTATCTATGATAATCTTATATAATAACGAACAATAATTAGCATTTTCATATTAATTTAAATCAATTTTTAATAGTCGTTAGTATTAAAACATTAATATTTATCCAAGTAATTTTTATTTAACATGTGTAAGTTTTTTAATGCATGTATAAAATGTAATCTATAAAATGCTACTTAAGATAATTTGGAGCAAAACTATATTTTTGATAATAATGTTTTAAGAATATTGAATTTATTTCAATTATTTATCTTTAATTATGATTGATATCATTTTATTTGTTATATAAACGAGCTTTTAATCTATCTTAAGCTAATTTTGCGAGTTTTAACTAGTATTTATTAACATATAACTCAAATTTAATTCTTAAAATTATCAAATTATTAATTCCTAATTTGAAATATGGCACAAGCTGAATAAAGCAATCCCATATTGGAAAATGCACATATTTTCTTACCTAATTATTTATTTTTCTTGTTGCAATAATATTGTAAAAATATTGAAAGAATTTATTATTATTTTGTATAGGACAATTATTTAGAAATTAGTTTTAAATTGTATATAAACACCTTTCCATGAAATATTTCTATTAAATTAATCCATTCTTTTCTTTTTACGATTATCCTTATTAAGTTGATTTTTTGATTGTGTGTTTTGATTTCTCTTTATTCTTGTCGAAACCCACGTTTTGATCTGTGCTTCTGTCCTGGATGATATACATTTATGAGCTTTTTTAAGTTCTCGAATTTCACCAAATGAGGGTAATTTCCTTCTTCTTATTTCTGATTCGAATGACGTCTCTAATAAAGACGATTCCTCTTCGGAATATGGATTGTACAATCTTTTTCTTTTATTTGCATTATCTGAAACAAAAATATATTGATTTTTAATATTAATCAATAATATATTGTAATAAAATATATTTTCAAAAGTGTTATATGAATATAAGAAATGAAAATAAAATAAAGATTCTTATTTACAAAAAAATTTTCTTACGAATTATATCAAATACTTTATTATAATATAATAGTTTCTTTAATATGAATATAATTTTTAAATATACGTACGTTTTAAATTTGAATTTTCTATTTCCACAGCTGAATCGTCTAAAACATTTGAATCATCATTTTCTTCATAATTTTGTTCGATATCTGAACCATCATCTTCAGCATGCATGCCAATTTCAAGCAACTGAGTTATACCAAGAATTTGTCTATGCGCGATTGGCATTCTATAATGCTTTTTATGAATTTCATCTTCATGTCCTAAGAAGTCTGCCAATTCTGATACGAATTTATCCGATAAATTCAATTTTAGACAAGCAGTTGCAATGTGTTTACGTAATTGAGTTCCTCTTAAAACATATGGTAAATCTGCATTACATTTTTCTGCATATTCTCTCAATAATCCGCAAGCACGTAAAAATTTTGGTCTATTTACATCAGAACCTTCTATACCAAATAAATATTGATTTGTTTCAGGTACATTAACTTGCTTTCGATGCTGTAATATCAACAAGCACGAGTCTTCCAATTCTTTTTGTATAATAATTGGAACGGTTCTGTTTAATTTTCCTCTAATTACGAATCTTACATAATTTTTTGCATAATCCTTTTCCCTAGACGACATCCGTTTATATACTTCCGGGTCAACGCGCTCGTCTATGCTTTGGCGAGCTTCAAAATCTTGAATTAAAATTCTCTCCGTTTCACCCGCACGTCTTCGATTAAAAAGTTGAATAGAAACTAAACTATACTCCATTAATTTTTTCCACGTGTCTTTATTATACTCAGTTTTTAATTTACTATACTCTATCTGTCTATTAGAGTTTAAATATTTCCATAATTTGGAAACGTCGTTTAAGGATGGCAAAACGACCTTCTTCTTTCGTTGATTTTCGTACTGTTGTTCAGATGCAATTTTATTCACATCTAATGCATACTCTGCGTTAAAAATTTCTAAAAATTCATTTGCTCTCGCTCTTTCCTCCGGACGTTCCAATTTAATACATTGAATTTTTAATACACTGCCGACATATTTCATTAATGTACCCAAATTTAAAGCAACTGCCGGTGATTTATATACCACATGATCTGCATCAAACCCAGCTATATGATTACATGCTGCAGTAACATCTTCATAATATTTTGGGTGATATAAAGTTGCAAAATCTGTAACATTTGGCTGTTTATCTTTAACAAAAGATAAAATTTTACCTAAATATCTTAATCTCGACCGTATCATATCGTATTGATACACGTGCTTATATTTCTTGCACATATTATTAGCATATTCTATGATTAAATTATCAAATCGTATGAGGCGATATATATCATCATTTCTCATTACAGGTAACAATCTTTCTCTAACTAATTTTGAGGCATTAGGATGGACACGGCATTGTATCAGTTTACTAAGAATGTTATGTTCGTGACCTTCATATTTAATGTCTTTCCTACAACGTTTTACATGATGTCTTATATTTTTTTTTGAAAAAAATTGCATACATGTAACACAGGCAGTAAAATTCATAGCTCGTTTTTCTAACTTAGTTCTCCTGGCAACTATTAATTTACCAGTATTATATTCCGCCTTTGTATTGTGTATAAAATTACCTTTACCTTTGATCTTATTAATTAATGCTTTCCGAATCTTGCTTTTTGTTTTATAAGTCATTATTTCTTTTACAACATCTTCATTTTTGTGCATTCGCAATATATGCCTCGCAAATTTAGTTTGTAACTTTTTACAAAAATAACAAAAATTTTGCTTTGTTATAAGATCATCTTCATCTAGCACCTCTTTTACACAATCCACAAATAAATTTTCATCGTTAAGACCTGTTTTTCCGTCTGAAAATCTAGTAGATATATTTTGTTCTTTTAATTCATTTAACTCACTATTTCTAAGTTCTTCATCTGAAATTTCCTCAGAGTTTTCAGAAATTTCAGCACATGAATTCGATTTATCATCAGGTTCGTAGCAACTTCCTGAGGTAACCAATTCATCATTTTCCGAATTTTCATTATAATCAATTTTTTTTTTTGATCGCTTTAAATCTTTTCCTCTCGTTTCTTTTCTTTTTCTTTGTTCATTGTCTTTTGAATTATTATTTTCATGTCTAATGGGACTACAGTTTGACGATAAATTAGGATTTCCATTATTAATTTCTGAACGAATATGTTCTTTTTCAGAAGTATCATTAGCATCGATTATTGATTTAGATTGTTCAAGATTATTATCATCAATCAATTTTGATCCATTATTTGCGTTCATTAGTGGACTAGATTTTGAAAATGCACAAGACTTTTCTATATTAATTTCTGATTCAATATATTCGTGTTCAGAAGTATTATTATCGTTGTTTATTAATTTCGATTGTTCAAGAATGTCGATATTGATATCCTCAATTGAGATACTAGAAAGATTAGGTGTAGAAACATTCTCAATATTCAGATTTTCTATGAATGAACTCGAAATGAAATCTTTGTTGGAATTTTGTTTGGCTTCAGATTCTACAGACACTAACGGCGTTAAAACAGACTGAGTGCAATCATTTAAGTTATTCTCATTATCACTAGCTTTATCAAGCGTTATAGCATTGCAATCTGAATTCTCAAAAGTACTACTTAATAACTCTAGCTTACAAGATACTGGTTGAAGTTCATTAAGTGTATTCTTATCTAACACCGTTTTTGATTGTATAGATTTTTTATCTATTGCACTTCTTAATTCTAAAAAAGTGATAAAAACATTGTATTACTGATACATAAAATGTATCACAGTATAATAAAGCTTGTAAACTTAAAAAAAAAAAAACTTAAAAATCAGATAATTGGATAAACTATATAGAAACAAGTTTTTGTGCAAAAAAATATTAAAATATAATGATTTTACAATGAAAATTATATACATGGCAATTGTATTAAATTATATAAAATAAAAATTATAATGATTGCCACAAGAACACGATTCTATTTTTATCATTCAAAACATTTTTTAATATTAATAAACATTCAATTTGACATCTAATTATTTTCAAAAAACTTCAGTTCGAAATAAAGGACTATCTCAACAATGATTAAAATACTAAGCTATATAAATGGACAATTTTGAATTTTAAAATATAAACGTTATGTAAGTACCTTTACAATCCGTTTCCAATCGTATATGTAAACTTTTTGTTATTAACTTTGCTGTATCTGGATTGTGAAAATCTGTTATTGAAACTAAAAATAATTATTTTCTTAAATTTCATAAGTAATGCCGGATATAGAAATAAATTACATCTAAAATTACATGTACCCAATTATAAATGATATATTCAATTAACAATTACCTAAAGTCCCCAATGAATCTGAATTAGTTTGATTCTTTTTAGAAGCAGAACGACGAGTATTTCTTATACGTAAATTACAAGAAAGTGCTGTAAAAAATTTTATTAGAATTTGTAGTCTATTCTTATGTAGGACTTTCTATGTTCACATATATTTAATTAGTAACTTACATTCATTAATAAAAGATGAGGAAGTGTTTGGAGAATTTGACGAAAGTGAATAATTAACTATTTTTTTATTTAATATTTTAGTAGAAGACTTAGTATCTAAAAGCAAACAATATATTACATCTTATGAAAAATTAAATTTAAAAGTTGTAAACTTAATTTACAACTATGTATATAAATTAAAATTAAATTTAAATAATATTCGATCATTTGTATAAAACTGCAATTGGTACATATAATTAATTCAAATGAAAATTACCTGACGACATAGATTTGTCATTTGAATACGAATTATTTTCACATAATTCAGTTTTAGTACCACGAGCAGTACGTTTTTGTGTACTGTCAGAATTTTCTATAAACAAAGCATTATCATTTATCTATAGTTAAATATTTCATTTGTGCAAAATTGTTAAAAAATACAAATCTTTAAAATGTTTAAATTACAAAATATAATTACAACATTCTATTATTTGAAATTGTAAATGTTAATAACAATCAAAACTAAGAAAAAAAGTTATTTTCTATTCATTTATATAAGTAGCTGGCTTTTGTAATGTAGAGGTAAGAATTGTAATTAGAAAACTAAAACTATATATAAATGAATACAAATTATTGCAAACCTTTTGATCTTTTCGAAGGCTTCAACCAAGGATGGTTTTTAATATGTTCTTTATTTCGATCGCAATAATCATAACATATTTCATCTCCTATATTAATAATTTTTGTCGCAAAAAATACTATATATGGTTTTTCATCCACAATTTTAATACTAGGTTTTAAATTGGAATCAGTTTTATGATTTATAATACGTCCAGCGTGGCGAAGGTTTAATGTAGCATCAATACTTAAAATTTAAAAAATAATTTTTAATTTGTCATAATAATTATATAGGAAGAATTAAAATACAACGTTATATTTAAGTATTATATAATTATTCATGGATACCAGTATTGTTGACTATTGTAATTGAAATAGTACATATAGCATCCTTTATGACGATTATTAGAATATTTTTTTTCTCGCTGAGCTGCAACTTTAGCATCTATTAAATCTCCAGCGTACGTAGTTACATAGTCAAATTTATTGAACACTTTTACAGCTATTACTCCTCTTCCTTTTACATTTACATTCTTAATCTATGAATAAGTTAATTACTAGATAATTTGATATTTAATTTAAATAAATATAGTCTAGTTTATTACAAAAACTGTTGTACCACAAGTAGAGAATTATTCTTAATAAATAATCATATAATCAAATTTTTTTTAAAATTATAATCAGTGCTTACCACTAAACCATCTTCACAAGCATTTCTAATTTTATCTTCAAGTTCTAACCGTTGTCGTTTAGCCGAAACTTGTCTTGCAGTCATTTTGTTCAAACTCTGTCTCATAAAAACCGATTATCGTTGTTATTACACGTATATTGTAAAATTGTACCGATTTGTATACTAAATATGATTTTTAATTGTACTAATTAAATAATAAAGCTTTAGTTATCATTATTCACATTTTGATTTGAACAATAAACTTTAACAATAAAACAATAAACAGTAAACTTTAAAACTTTAATTGTATCAATATTATAAATATATTATTGGACAATCTATCTCCGGTAATTCTTATTATTATTTGTTTAACATATATTTTAATAAAAACGAATATCACATTCATTTTGTTTCATTAATTTATGTGAATATATCTATATCATAAATAATATCATATATCTAAAATAATATCATTTTTTATGACCACATTATGTTAATTCATATATGGCAATAAACAATATTAAAACATAAATCATTATTTACCTAAAAATATAAGCAAAATGTGATTATAACGCTGATCCTGAATGCAGTGTTATATCAATTGCTGTAATATTAATCAGCTTAGTACATAAATATATTGTGCATATATTTCATATATTAAATATATCTGTAAATATTACCACAAATTATTTTGTTGAGCTTAGTATAGCAATCTCTTCAATCCCATGAAGAGTATAAACAAGTAATTTTATAGTAGTACTCTTCAAATTATATAAATAACAAACTGAAATAAAATTAAAATAATAACACAAATTTAAAAATTAGTTTAAAATTTATGCAAATATGTTAAACTACAATATAAATAGTATTAGTAATAAATATATGTGATCCATAAATATTAATGAATACACATTTAATTTTAAGCAAATCATTAAAACGATAATCAATTTTAAAAAACTTTCATTAAATATCCATTTCAAAAAGAAAATGCACGAAATTCATATAAACTATTAAAATAGAATGAAGTTTAAAGAACGTTTTACTATTCATGATTTGATATAATGTATATAGACACATAATAAATGCAATACTTTAGAATAAACGTGATTTATCGTGATTTATCATTAAAAGCTTTTTTTTCATTATTAACATTTTGTTCAAAACTTAAACGTTTATATACATGAAAAATTACTTCACTATTAAATTATAATATTAAAAATATATTATCGGAGATATATAATCGGAGATATATTATTGGAAATTCAACAATCTATCAGTGGTCACTATTATTATTAAGTCATTAAAATATATTTAATAAAACGGCATATCACATTAATTTTGCTTCATTATTTAATGATTATAAATTCAACGTAGTTCACAAACTGCTTTTTTTTACTACATTACGTTAATTCAAATATAGCAAATAAAAAAAATTACAAAATAAATCATTATTTACCTACAATATGTGCAAGATGTGTTTAGAACGCTGTTCCCGAATGAACTTTTGTGTCAATTGTCCTGATATTAGGCAATTAGCACTTAAATATAGAATACTAATATGTCATATATTAAATATATGTCTATTTGTTATTTAAACCTATTTCGTTGAGCTATGTATAGCAATCCCATGAAGGTTAGTAACGAGTAATTTTACAGGAGTACTCTTTGAATAACATAGAGCTGTAATATAATTACAAGAATAATGAAAACACATATTAAAAAATTAGATTAAATTTTATACATTCATATCTTCAATTACAATGTA
>JABFQC010003401.1:0-14174 GCA_022817085.1 Psilanteris sp. ZL-2020
GTCTGGAGTTGATGGTGACATTTCCATAAGCTGCAAACAAAAAACATTATTTATATATTTGAATAAAGACAATATATCTTAGACACATTAAATTGTGGTTTACTATAGAAGTGTAGATGTGATGTGTTGCAAACTAAAGTGCAATAAAAGTGAAAGTGAGTAATTCATCATGCATAATTTACATACAATTAAATGAAGACAAGTATGCTTGAAATATAATTTCATATTTATTATTTCATTCTTATTATTATATTATTTATTTTTAAATTAAAAATATAATATATAAAACTGTAACAATCATTTTTATATCAAAAACAATAATAAATATTTTACTTTTTTCAAAAGTTATTGGCATATAAATTATATACTTCGTAAAACATTGCAATTTATACTATCAAACAACACCAGTAACTAACATAATACCAATGAAATTGAATGAAAATGAATGACTGACCAAAATCATAAGACATGGTTGAATTTCCTTGGGCCATTTTGTTTGTTGGTGGAGCAGTCAGAGGCAAAGGAGGAGCTACTTCTATAAAACGATGTATATGCTTTTTTTTTGTTTTTGATTGCTTTAACGTGTTTGAGTTTTCAAACGAATACAAAGACAAACATATGTTACATGTCTGATTACACACATTTATATGAAATTCATTTACATTATTCGATCAAACTGAACGTTTACCTTGCTGTGAATTATGCTCATAGTCAGGTGATTTGTGCCATCCATCATTCACTGGATATTGCCCAGAACCATTAAGGTTTACAGAGCTTCGTTGTTGATAAGTCTGGATTCGAGGTTGATGATGATCTATATCTGAAAACACAGTTTTAAATAATTTATAAATTTAATTATAAATTAATCAAAATATTATACGTTAAATACATCAATCATTACTATTGCGTCGATGGTGAATCGTATTTTCCGGCATGGATGATCTAACCGGAATTGGTGGTGGCGCTCCTCTGGGTGGCACCGGAGGTTTATCGCTGTTTGGTGATTGAGATGAGAGCTGTTCCTTTTGTACAACGGGTTGTGGACGATGCATTTGATGATAATCAGTGTGTATTTGCTGAGGCGTCATCGAATCCGAGTAACGTTGAGGTGTCGAGTTGATGAACTCCGAATTGGCTGAATCACGACGCTGATGCTGATTCTGTCTGTGTTTTTGTAAAAATTCAATCTGTACTTTACTCTGAGGACTATCAGGCACATTTCGTCTTATGACAGAGTTCTTTCTTTCCATTTCTGGAGTTGAAGTGCGACTGCTTCCTGTTGAAATTGTATCATCTGGACGATCTGTTGACAATTTTTGTAACCGATCCAGACTTTCCTAAAGTCATTTAAAAATACATATTATTACACTTAGTTGATTATATAAATATAATAAATTTTAAGTTTCTTTTTTTAATTTAAATGTAAAATTTGTTATTTAATATTTATAATAGATTATTTATATAAATTTTATGGAAAATAAGTTAGTTTAATAATTGTATTGATATTTTAATAAATCGTAGTATTTCAATTATTTAGATTAATACATATACTATATTAATAATATTAAACAAAATTTAATTCTTTTTAATGGATTATTTAATGTATACTTATAATTATTTCATAATAATCCTTTCTCTACTGCATGGAGCCTAAAGATGAAATATATTCAAACTTTACAATTTATTATATAGAAATCCAATATTAACTTTTATTAAATAATCCTTCAATATATAAATAAAACTCTTTAAAATTACTTTCAAGTAATTAATAACTTAAATAACACCTTTTGAGAGTCATCGTAACTCAACAATTGCAGACTAGGAGGCAGCTTAGCATGAAACGTTATTTTATTAACCCAATCTTCCATTTCCTGTCGATGAGGAGCTAAAAACAAAAATTCAGAACCATCGGTGCATTTCAGTCGAAAAACATTTTTTCTTTTCGTGTAATCTTCAGCCTTTTCACAAGTAGCATTGAATATAGTTATTGGGGCCGTAGCAGCTTTGCTCAATGAAAAATCTTCCATATCTTTGAAAAAGCATAACAATTGACCGCATAAAACTGAAACAAAGCAATTATTAATTAGAAATTAATATTATGTATAAAAAGATATAACTAATGATTTGGAATGAGTGTTAATATGCAATATGTCGTTGAATACTAAAATTTCAGTATCATTTAAACTAAAAATCAACATTTTTCCCAATTTTACAGACAGCAAATAATGAATATTAGTTTATTGAAATGATATTATATTTTATAAATTCAATGTGACTTATGGCGATAATTATAATACCTTCTTGTCAACGTTTTTAGAAGATAAGGTATTTCGATGATAAAGTCAATTTTATGAGTTCTAGTATGAATATTTTTTTTGTTTCTTTGGCTAGTAACATTCACTTTTTACTACTTAATTAAAAATACCAGGAATTCCCATTTTCTAATAAATATATTGTGATTTCTTTTTAAAATTCTCTTTAATAATGAAAAAAGAGAAGTCTAGTGCTTGTCGAATTTTTAAAACATATAATTTTTTAAAAATTCTCATTATATTAAAATCTATGTAAAGTACTTATTTTATCAGTTTACTTGACTGTACTATTTAAATTATATTGCAATTTTGACTTGAGGTACGAGCAAATTAAATTATTTTTGTTAGTTATAAAAATAAATTAATCATACATTTATGATTCTTGAAATTCATGTTTCAATTTAAAAAATCTAAAAATACCTGTATAATATTGTTTCCATGATCGTACTGCAGCCTTTTTGCCACCGCTTTGCAGCTCATGTTTTCGCTCCAAAAGTCCTTGAATTTCAACCGGTGGTAAAGAGTCAATATTCTCCATACGCTGGTGTTTCCGGAAACTTTGCGTTCGTCGTCTCGTTGTAAAACTCGGAGTTCGTTTTGGCTTCTTGGTATCCACCTTCATGCTCTCGGCTCGTTTAATATCTGTCGATGCTTGAAAATACAGCAAATGTTAAAGGTTTTCGTTCAGATTGTTGCTATTATATTTAATATATAGATATATGAACGAGTGGATAAAAACAATAACACATAAAATGGTGAGATGAAAGATGAAATTATCTGACGTGTTTAATGTCGTAAAACCTTCGTCACATGGTGATGAACCTGAGTCACGTGATCCCGAATGCAAGCAATTCAAATTATTTTAATATGAATAAGATTAATGTCATATTCTAAAACCATTTCTAAATTATTAGTGTTACTTACTTCTTCTAAGCTTGTCGCCGAACATATGAGAAATGCTATATGATTTGGAGCCATTATCAATAGCGACTCCGCTTTTAATTGGTGCAAGTCTAAAAGAATTTATTAAATAATCAAATAGTAACAAATTACATGTAATTTCTGCACTAAAAACTTGTATGTATTTCTACATTTATAATTATACATATATATAATACCTATTAGCACTTTCGCGATCTTCTGAGGTCCCATTTGCAATTTCATGAGACACATGTCGTGGACTTTCAAACTGTCGTCGTCTTTCTTCTTCTCGTTTTCGTTCTTCGGTTATTCTTTGTACTTCTTTACGTTTCCTCTCTTCCAATTTAGCTCGTTCAATTCTTTCTTTTTCCGCTTGTCGTGCTGCCATCTCAGATTCTAACTGCTTCTGGAATGCTTGTTCAATCTACAAAGAAAATGTTTATTTTGTTTCTTTAGTCCTTATATGTAAGTTTATATAATACAAATAAAATAAAATAAACGTTCATTTATAAATTTTTTCTTTACATTTTTTTTCTTAAAGAAACAAATGTTTATAAATAAAAAAATAATAAACCAACCATCGTCATTCTATTCAACGAACTAAACTTTTCATCCTGCGCTTCAATCATTTTCTCAAAGTCCTCATGCTTTCTGATTAATTCCTCAACCTGAGATATCGTTTCTCCTAACTTATCGTCATTTAGCATAGGCTCCCTGCTTATAATCCAGTTTTCCAACATCTCAGCCTCTCGCTTGAACATTTGCGTATCGTGATTTTGTTCATAAAGATATCTACGTTTCTCCCAAGTATCAAGCAATAACTGTTTGCGTTGCTGTAAAATAGAAATCTTGTCCTCGATTTCGTTAGCAAGAAAGTGACCATCACGAATCATCACCTGACCTGTTTGATAAAATTTACTAAAGATGTCGTTTCTCGTGTCGATCTCAGATTTATATTCATTGTGTCTCGTCAGCAACGCCTCGGCTCCAGGTACATCACGTGCCAATTCCGGAGCAGTCACTTTGGCTATCAATTCATTGACCCAAGATACAAGGTCTCTGTACTCATCAAAGTATGCCTGCAATTGCTCAGCCTGTGTAAGTTTGTCACGACGTTGTGCTGATTTTTCTAGCAATTCATTCCATGATTCCTCAGCTTCTTCGTGTTTTACTGCTATATGCTCGCGAGCATCTGGAAATAGTTCCGCCAGACGTGATGCTTCTTCAATCACGGATTCCACCTGTAAATGATTGTCTTATTATTATTATTTATTATTATGTCTCGTACAGCCATTTCGCCCTAGGGAATAATAGCGTGCTTCTCTCCCGTAGTTCATACGATATTTTTTGTAACAAGTGCACAAACGCTAATTTTAATTGCGAAGACGCGGCGGGATCTAGGGGACGCAGCCCCGGTGAGGTGTTCGGGGGGCGAAACCCCCTGATAATAAAATATATTTGTTTCAAAAGAATTAAAAATAAAAAATAATAAACATTTATTAGTTTAAAAAGAATTAAAAACAAAAAATAACAAAAAAATTAAAATTTAAAAACAAAATAATTCTTATAAAAAAATATTTATTAAGATGTTATAATATAGCATTTTCTATATAAGTCCTTTGACTTTAATTTAAAAATATATGATTATTATTAGGAAAAATATATTGGACTACTAATATTCCTTGATGATTAATACGAATATACTGTATGGTTACAATTTTTTGTTTAAATTTACTCAATAACAGGAGATATCATCAGAAATGAAAAAAAAAATATAATTAAAATTTAGCATTCACTATATTTCTTTAATCTAACAACAAAATTCTTATATTTTATCAAATCTTACTAAATGAATATAATACAAAATAACAACTTTAAAATATATGTATTACTAACCTGCTCTTTAACAGCTGCTAAATCAGTCTCGAAACCTCGGTGTTTACGAACGAGAGCTTGAATAGTCTCCAAATCGTTGCCATAACCATCTGAACTCAGACTCGCTTCCTTTTCCTGAATCCAGGATATCGTTTCATCAGCAGTACGATCGAATGTGTGTACTTGTTTGGCACCTGCGAGTGCTTCCTGGCGAGCGTGAGCTAACTCTTTCAAATCCTCCCACTGTTGCTTTGTCTCATCTATTTTCGAATGGATCTTGCCAGATTCTGGATTCTTCTCTTCGATTAACCTTTGACCTGCGTCTATGATACCAATTACACGGTTTTCACTAGTTGCCAACGCAGATAAAAAGTTATCGAACATTTGAATTAGTAACTCCACGTGTTCAACATCTCGCCCATAATCTTCTGAAGCTGCAACCTGAAATAATTGTATATTATAGATAAAAAATGAAAAGGAAAATGTGAAAAATGTGATTTCGTTCAATTTAAATTTAAATACTTTGATTTCACGAATCATTGAATGTAATAAAAAAATTAATGAAAAAATCTCTTTGTACCGTCGTCTGATCACCAATCCACTCGATCACTTCATCTGCTTGTCTAACGAACTTATGGAATTTCTCGCTCTCAAGCAATCTCTGCGAACGCTTATCTTTTAGCTTTTGCAACTCCTCGAACTTATTTTCGATGTCGGATTGCTTAAATGCGATATTCTTGCTGTCGAAATGGTGTCGATCGATCAGACCCTTCGAGAGTGTTTTCAGATTTTCAATTGTACTACGAAAACCGGATAAGTCGCGTTCGATTCCTTCTAATTTCTTCAACAGAGACTGCACAGAGTCTTCGTCCTTGCCATAATCCGACGACGTTAGTTGTGGTAACTTTTCTTTTATCCATTGTTCAGCTTCGGCAGCTTCAGCGTAAAACTAAACAAGCGAAAGAGAACATTTTTATTAATTTTACTTTAAATAATTTGTTACAAGTTTCTATTGAAAAAATAAATATGCAAAAACATTGAATTATTTAACTTGAATATATAGGACTCATATTTTTTTTTATAGACATAGAGATTAATTAATGTGGCTGAAGTACAGCTCGAGCTTACTTATTTTCAGCCAAATCGGTCCATTTGCTCGGACGCAATCGCGATTCAAAATTTTTTATTATATTCCAGTTAAGCTCGAGCTGTACTTCAGCCCCATATTTTTGTTTTCTTTAATTGTTTAATTTAAAATAGGTTTGTAACTCCATTTTTGCTCTAAAATTCATTATATATATATATATAGGTAAGTGACAAAGTTTATAACTGGCAAATTTTATAACGTTGCCAATTGTATGAATATAGTTATAAAGAACAACATTATAAATTTTGCCAGTTATAAACTTTATCACTTACCCATATATATATATATATATATATATATATATACAACATATTTTCAATTACGGATTTGTGAAATATTATGCAAAAAATTAACATTAGGCGTTTGACACTTTTTAATATTTCATCAACTAATAAATGTATTAAAAGAAGTATCCGGATATGAACCATTATAATTAAAAAATTAATTAATAAATTAATAATTAATAAAATTAAAAAAAATAGTACCATTTGTGATTCAACAGCATCAAGTAAGCGTAACTTTCTAATGCTAGCTAAATCCCTTAAATGTGTCAGTTTAAGCTGCAGTTGTTGGGAAAGAGATTCTATCTTATCCGCAGCAAAGTGACCGCTTCTGACCATGGCTGCAGCTCGGCTACCTAATGAAGCCACCACAGGTTCTCTACTAATAAGTTCCGCTTCGAGTGCCTGATGCTTTTTTTGAAGCCTCTGCACTGTCATTAAAGAACTCCCTAAATCATTGCTAGTCGCCAGAATTTCCTTTTCTGACAACCAATGAATTTCATCCTCTACGTCTTTGGCGAATTGATGCAATAATTTAGCATCTTCCAAATTGTCTCTTCGAATCTGAATAGGTTCTTGAAGACTATGGTACCTATTTATGTAAACACAAATGATTAAAATTCATATAAATTATTTAGATACAAATCAGAATTAAAACGAAATATCGAACCTGTTTATTGTAGCCAGTGCTCTATCTTGAATTTCGTCGCACATAAAATGGCGGGACTTTTGGAACGAGACAGCAGTCTCTTTGATTGTTTCACAAACTTCGTTGTGACTCATAACATCATTTTCCAAGTTAGTATGGCGTTTGAGTAAGTTGGCTACACTTGAAAGATCTTTCCCGTGATCCTCAGATTGCAATTGTGTCTCGATGTCATCCATCCAAGTTTCAAATTCATCCAAAGTTCTTCCAAACAGCAGAGCTTGATAAGCATCATTCAAACGATTCTTTTTCAATTCGCTTGAATCCTGCAAAAATTGCCACTGATTTTCAAGTTCGTCCAATCGTTGTTGTATTTCCGCACTAGCGTAATGATTTTCATCAATCAATGTTTCACCTGTTATCATAAAATTCAAATTAACTTATTTGACATTTTTTACGAACAATGATAACAATAATAAATCACCTGCTTTTATAACTTGACTATTAAGTTAAGTAAAACCTGAACGTTTAAATTAAAAAATTAAATCTAAAATTCTAACCTTCGTTAACCACAGCACTGACTCTCCCGTTATTAGCGACCAGTTCGCTCTCGAAAGCAACATGCTTTTGTATTTTACTTTGCAAATTACTTGCATCGCGGTAGTTCTCATCACTGGCAATTTGCTGTTTCTGATGTAACCATCCTTCGACCTCGTAAATGTTTCGTAAGAAACGATGCAGATTGTGGCTTTCTAATAGCGTCTTTTTACGTGCAGCAGAACTGCTCTTCAGTTTGTCTCGGCGAATACACACCGAAGATAATCTTTCCTGTATCGTATGTTGATCAACATGTCCTTCTGAGAGAATAACAGTTGCAAAATTTTGCAATTCCTCTATACGACCCAATTGAGACGTTACCATTTTGTCAAATTCTTCATGTTTGCGCAGTAATGATTCCACCACTGATAACGATTCTCCTAAATCATCGTTATTGAGAAAGGCTTCTTTAGTGGCAAGCCAACTGTCAGCTTGATCAGCCTACAACCATGTTTAATATAAAATATATGTAACAAATAATAAAATAAAGTAAAATGATGGTTTACTTTATTAAGGCACATACCCCAGAAGGAGTTACATCAAAAAGTTCAAATTTTGAAAATAAAAAAGGCAGTGACTTTGAAATTAAGTTTCAATTTAATTTTGTTAAAACTGTAATGATTTCTAATGAGTAGCTAAATATATATTTCCATTTATTTCAAAGAATAAAACATAAAGGATGTCAGCATTTAATTTTTGAAATTTCCTGTAAACTTACTTGCACTTTAAAAATTTGCAATTGATGTGCCTGCATCAATTTAACTCTACGTTCCTCCCAGGCGTCGATCAGCTTCTGTCGTAAATTTTCAAGGTGTTCCAAATTGGACTTTACGTGTTCCGCGATAGGTACGAGCTTTTGTCCGTGGTCTTTAAGTGACTTAAAGGCATCTTGTCGGCCATCAATTTCAACTTTCCTTTCCTGATGTAGCTCTAACAAAGCTTCAGCCTCGGATATCGTAGATGGCGGTTCGGACTCATCCATCCGTTTAATCGTATCCGCCACCCATATCTCCAATTCAAGCAGATCCGCCTGAAATTTGTGCAAGGTGTACGCCTCGCGCAAATTTTTACGACGCGCATTGGTCAAACGCTGTAATTCTTGCCAATTTGATTCAAGATCATGTAAAATTGCATTGATTTGAGTCGCGTTGTCTGCATACTTTTTCGATAATTCTCGAGCTGTTACTTGATGTTCCTAATAATATTAATAATGAAACAGACTTTTTGATTAAATGTATCATGATTTTTTGTAAAATTTAATATATTTGTCATATGTCATTTTAACAATGTCATCTAGAATTAAATTAGTAAACTATTATTTAAAATTATTACCTTTAATTTTCCTTCTATAGCAGTCATATCCCTTTCCATGGCTTCCTGTTTACGTTGAAGATGCTCTACGGCTATCAAATCTTTGCCGACATCTGAAGTGCTCATTGCTACTGATTTTTCAACAACTCTTTGACTTGTATCATCAATGTCACGGTTGAATGAATGAATTTCCAATGCCCCAGCCAAAGTATCTCTATAAGCACTCAACGCACCTTGTAAGCCACGCCATTTGTTGTTAAAACTGTCTCTACGTTGTTGTATAACTTTTGCTTCATTGTCTCTGCCCTATAAATTGTAAAGCAAAAAGTATCTTTTAAATAAATAGAAATTAAATTTTAAATTGGTGGGGAATAAAAAGAGATTTGTAGTAATTCGTATTTTAAATTAAAACTAATTTATATTTAAAGCATTAATTTAATTAGTACATATCGAGTTAGCATTCTAACATAATGTTGAATCGATTAATTACCATTATTGATAAAGTTGATGACTATACCTCTTCAAAAAAATTGATTTCTGCTCAAAGAATCAAGTTTTGTAAAATCTAGTGAAATCAGTTCATAATAAAAGAAATTGCAAATGAAACCATTGAAAAACAAAAGTAAATATTTAAAAATATACAAAATTTGGATACCAACAAACTGAGTCACTTTTACGATGTAATTTGAACTAAATTGTATTAGAGAAACAAATTTTAAATTTTGTTTACGATTACATTGAATTCCAATAATTAATTACTTAATAATAATAAAAGGGACAACCTTTTTCTTGTAATAAACATCTTTTATATTAAAAAAAAGTTTAACAAACCTGTTTTATAAGTTTATCAGCCAATGCATTGATCGTTTTTATTCTTGAATCATCGACTCTCATATCACTATCCACATCATCTAGCTTTCTTTGCAAACTTAAACAATGCTCATAGTCTTTGCCAGTATCTCCAGCTTGGACCATCATTTCTTTGTCGCGTATCCAAGCTTCTATTTTTTCGACCTGATTATTAAATTCAAGAATATCTTGCGCCTCCTCCAAACCTCGGCCTCTACTTCCTGATTCGTACAACAGTTTACGCCAAGCAGCTTGAAGATGCTCCAATTGTTCACCAATTTCAATGCTCGCAGGGTGTTTCTGAGAAAGTAGCATCTCGCCTTTATCTATATACAATGATAAATTTACTTAGGATTTTATATAAAACTTGTATTTATGTAATTACATATTTGAATTAAGATTAGATATTTTATTATTAATAATTTTCATTAAGGAGAAGTTCTTATTCAAATGATTATAAATTATGTTAAGAGAGCAAGTTTTTATTTTAAAAGAAAACGTAAAAATAAAAACATATATAGGAAATTATGTAAGAAGTGCCTACTTTAGTGAGTAATATAAATTAATAAGTGAAATTGTTTTCGAGTTGAGGTACGTATATTCTGAAAAATGTATTGAATATTTTAGAAGCATTTTTGTATGTATTATTCTTGTGTTATTTCCTTATTATTTGCTCATTACTTTTCAAAAAACCAAATATTTTAAATGCATTTATCTTTCGAAAAATTTAATTAAAGAAATTATTTTTCAAATCTTTACAAAACAACTTCTCCTTATTAATTATTGAACATTACATAATCAAATAACCTCGAATTTCTTGTATTCGACTATGGTTTGCAGCGAGTTCTGCCTGAAATGCTTGATGCTTTTGCAACTTCTTGATCTTATCTTCAAGACTCGAAACCTGGCCTTTTGACGTTTCAGCTTCAAGTTTCTTTTGTTTCTCTCCAATCCAAGATTCAGCTTCACCCACATCGCGCACAAACTGCGTGTGCAAAAGTGCAGCTTCCAACATTTGTCGTTTGTAATTACAAAGTGCGCGAATTTTTGCGCGTTTTTTTACGACTTCATCCAGTCTTTGGGCAATTGTTAATGTGTCGAAATGCTTCTGTGCAATGAGTTTGTCGCCTTGTTCTTGAAGCGCTGCGAGTTTCTCCTCTTGCGTATCCAAAAGTTTTTCAAATTCGTTGTGTTTCTTTACCTGGGCATCAACTTCTTCCACGGAAACTCCATAATTATCGGCGCTCAGTGCAGCTTCTTGCGTCGCCGATAAATTGTCCATTTGTTTCGCATCGCGCAAAAATAAATGTAGATCTATTAACTGATCCAAATGCAATTTTTTGTGCTGCCAAGCTGTGTGAAGTTTCTGTCGTTCGTCGAGTAATTGATTACATTTTTCTTCAACTTCCTGTATAAATGAAAGAAATATTTAATTATAGAAATTTAAATATAAATAGAAATAATTTAAAATATAAAATATATATATCTAAATAAAAATGTAACTAAAAAATATATATGAAAATAGGAAATGAACAATTAGTCATAAATATAAAATTTAATAATTTTTGGAATATTTTTTATAAAATTTTATAAAAAAATTAAAAATTAAAACTCGTAATTAAAATTAAAAATAATTTTCATTCGATAACTATTTTATGTCTCTAACCGTCGCAGCATAGTGTCCAGTTTGAACCATAGCCTCGCCTAAATCGAGAACAGTCCTGAAACTTTCTTCTCTCGCTTCGATTTCCCCTTTAAGCGCTTCGTGTTCTGCTTTTAAAGTTTGTGCACTAGCTGCGTCGCGTACTTTGTCTTCAGTAGACATCGTAGCTTGTAATCCAGCTGCCCAATTCATTAAATCTCTTACCTTTGTGATAAAACAAATTATATAAAATTATATACATAATTCAAAATAAAAAAAAAATAAAAATTATTTAAATTAACCATTTGAAAAGAGACAGACATTAGAGCTAATGAAATTATTTAATTAATAATTTGCATTATTTATATATATATCGGTCTTATATATACATAAATTAAACTTTAAAAACTACTTTACATATTTTTTATATGGATAGTTTTTGTAGACAATATTATTTTAAGTTACTGTGGTAAAACAAAGTTTATAACTTAATAGACGGGTCAATACAAAGTAAGTGTCTAATTACTTTTTGTTATTATTATAAATAGTTGATTAAGTGAAGTATTTTAGATGTACATATAAGATACTAATATTTATAAACTTTAGTAGTTCAATACAAATAATACTCTTTTGTGTTTAATAGAAAATTGTTATCTTTTATCGTTTGATAAATATGATCAGACATAAATTTGGTATGAGTAATCGTATCCATACATTTTTAAAATTTTAATTTTTAAATAATTGTGTATTAACTTTAATTAACTGAAATAATAAAATTCTTTATAATATAAAATATAATATATTCCTATAATAAAATTTAGATTGTAAAAAAATATATTGTAATATGATATTTTAAACCATCGACATCAGTTCATTTATTCACAAAATTGTTATAATTAACAGGAATAAAAATAATATTAATCATAATAACATGCAAATAAATCATAAAGATTAAATGGAATATTACCTGCGTTAAGAATCTTTGTAAGTCACAACTTGCTTGCAATTGGTCTCTCCGATGTGCAGATCTTTCTTTTAATTCTTCCCAATTTATAATAACGATTTTTTGTTGTTTGTCTATATGAGACGCATTATTTCCTGGATATAACGACTGAAGACGAGCAGCATCTTCTACTAAAACTTGAAGCTGCGCTTCCAATGCAACTAAATCATTTTCAAAACTTTCATGTTTTCTGATTAACGCCAGAACTGAATTCAAATCTCGACCAAGGTCGTCAGGTAATGCAGCTTCCTTTTCTTGGATCCGTGACAAAGCTTCAGCGACATCTCGATGAAACCTATGAATTTCTCCTGCAGCTTGCAAACGCTGTTCTCGATTATGTATCAGTTCTAGAAGGTGTTGCCATGACTCTCTGTGCAATGCATATTTTATATTATAATTAAATGCATTCATTATTATAAGATATTAAAAAAAATGTATGAACCTGATTTGTAAAAATATATTTTTCAAAATTCATAATTTTGTTAAATTTTTTTTTAATCAAAAGCCAGAACACATGAATAATCGTGTAAAATATTTTGACAGGACATAGAAACTTATATCATTAAACATAATCAATTAAATAGTTAGTTATAAGCATTTGAAAATGTTATGTGAAAGAATTAATTTGAATATCAGTAAATGCTATGCTTAAGCTAAAATGAAAAAATACAATATTTCTAATTTTGCTAATATCTTCACCTAAATAATATTAATTGATTGTTACAATTACCTTGATATAATTATTAAAGACTAATTTAATTCAATGATTTAGAATAAAACAGAAATAACAATTGAGTTACAATTTCGAATATGTAAACAATTCATAAATAATTTTTAAATTTGACTTAAGCATTACTTAGAAAGAAGCAAAATTAGATTGCAAAGTGTCTTTGACTACTAACTTACCGTATCGATTTACTCAATTCCTTCACTTGTATAATTGAATTATCCTCATCTCTTCTATATTAAATTATGAAACATCATTAATATGGTTATTTCGCCAGCACCATAGCAAGTTCAGTATTATTATAGCTAATATCAATGATTATTAAAATGTATCGCACAAATAAAAGTTAACAGAGTATGTATGTATACATATCACAAATGAATGCAACAAATCCATAAGCATCTTGGTAACTTCACAATGCATTGCAATGCAACAAAACATTTAAATGATTAATCAAAACATTAACTTAAAATAAAAAAATAATTTTAAACCGTCAGTATAAACAATCTTATAGCAAAATTTGTTGAAAACATAATTTGATTTTTTATATTAATATTTTTTTAATAAAATTTATCTTTATGGATTGAATTTATTGCTTGAAAAAAATTATATTCACAATAATAAACATTATGACAATAATAGTAATAATAATATATTAATAAATTATAGACAAAAAACCGATTTATGTTCTCAATAATTTCAAAAATTTAATCCATTGGAATTAATTGGAGCAAAGTTAATTTTGACATGATAAAATATGCTGTACAATAATAATGTACACCCACGATCGATGAATCGTGGAGTAATTCGCATTAATTCTATATGGAGTTTACTCCACGATTCATTGACGCTGAGTATATGTG
>JABFQC010003402.1:0-14173 GCA_022817085.1 Psilanteris sp. ZL-2020
CCCTATAAGGAGACTAAGGACTTAGACTGAAAAAAATTATATATGAAAATTTACTATTTATAATACGAGCTTGGACTTTTAAGCGGATTTTACTATGTTTAACGGTAATATTTTCAGATAAAGCAGTAAATTTCTACGTAAAAACGTAAATTTTTCTGCTAATACAGACATTTTTTGCTTTTCGCTTAAAAGTCCAAGATCGTATTATAAATAGTAATTTTTCGTGTTTGATTTTTCTCAGTCTAGAATTCCACTACATCCGCGTTGCTGTTCCGAAACTCAACTCGAATTCGCGAACTTCGTGCCGAATATCTTTATATAACGAATTAATATCTAAGACTTTATTCTGATGAGTCTCCGGGCTCTTCCTTTCACTTTTCAATCTTCCGTGTTTCGCTCAACCAAGGTTTCCAGTATAACGATTCGCGCCTACTTTTGTCAAGGGAAACGCGCAGTTGTTTCTGCGGATAGAAAACCGCCGCTTTGAATGAAATTAATTTCATCGTAAAGTAACGTCTTCGCGGACGTTTGCGTTCGAGTTGCCTTAACAATTCCATTTATGCAAATCGAAAAAATCAAAGAAAAAGAAAACGAAGATATTAAATTGCTGTCTTCTCCACGCTTTATCAGAGAGCCGTCTGTGAAAGATAGTCTAGTTACGCCCCCTAATTATATTCCGAGCATTGTAAGTCGCGATCCGGCAATGTTGCATAATTTTGCGCATACAACCGACCGAAAGAAAATTGTTGCAAACGTTTTAATTAACTAACTAACTAAGAAATGCAATATTTGCCGTTCAAATTCAAGTTCGTTTGCGCGGTTTTCTGATCACTCTCGGATCGTTTTCCAATTATCTGTTTTCATTACGAATGACCGTACCCTTTGAATTAATTAAAAAACTGACGAAATAATAATAATAATAATAATATTGGCATAAAAACACGACCCGACCTCGCGTTTCATCGCCCATTAGCCGCGCTGAATAATATTTCTTTGCGAACTTATTTAATTTGCTTTCGAATAACCAATTGTGTTTGTTAACGACGGCGAAGACGCGAATGCGCGGTTTCGCGATTGCTGGATGTTCACGCATTATGGAGCATTGAGTTACATATTTGAATTCTCGTTATACACGTTCAATAGTCTACATATGCGTTCTTTTCTCATTCCCTCCTGTCGTGCATGATCTCGACCGTACTAATACAGCTCTCGTATCATAACAAGTAGCTGTGAAAGTATTGGTATCCACGTACCAGGCACTTAACATCTCGATTACTTTATAATTATTTTATAGAAAATCTGAGCTATTTCGACGCGGTTTGGATTTATGGGGAATTTGTCGATGCGTCTATGTTGATTGTAATATTGTTTAGGCGTTGAAAAATGTATTTAGGTGCGTGTATTATAAGTATTAGTGAAATTTGTTATAAACGGAAAATATTTTTTGTAACGACAAAGTTAATGTATTTTAATTTTACGTAATGATAATTATAATGAGTTAACGTACAAACATCGATAACCTCAGTTTAATATTATTATGCCGGCATCGACAACGGCTTTTTGAATACACAACAGCTTGACTGACATAACTGTAACAGAGATAACGCTTAACATAACGATGGAATTAAGCAACCTTCCAAACATAATCAGCCTATGTCTCAAACATAACACAATCAAAACCTTTGAACAAAACGTTCATTTCGATGGAATGTTTTTGTTCGAAATTAATATTAATGCATACACTGAGAGAAATATAACAGAAATTTGTACTGTTTTTAACAGTAATGCAAAGATATGTCGGTCAGATCCTGAAAATTACTGTTTAAACAGTAATTTTTGTTGGTAAAAATTGAAAATGTTAAAAAGAAAAGAGAAAATTATTCAGTTTATTCAGTGTTTAATGTTAATATTAACGCCAAAATTTCTATTTTTGTATACATATCTTTTCGTTACTGTTAAAAACAGTACAATTTTCTGTAATATTTCTCTCAGTGTATATAAATATGTCGTTTGGCAATGGCTTTGTAATTGTTTCATTAACGATAATAATTATATGTAGTTTTTAGTGAAATTATTTAAACGCTTGTGTTATACAACGCGTTTAAAGTGAGTTATACACATTATCAATATTTTAATTTTATTTCGTATTCAAAATAATATTAATATTAATTTATATTTTATAAAGTGAATGAGAAAAAAGAAAAGCATTAAACATTAAGGAATAAGTTTTGAAAAATTATAGAATATGTAAAACATTATAATTTAATTTTTGATTATTTTCAAATCAATAATGAATTTATTTTAAATATATATATATATGTTTGAAATAAAAATAAAAATTTTGTTTAATAATTTATTTTAATTTATAAAAATCAAGATTATTATTGCCACTTTAAACAAAATATACATATAGCATCTGAATATTAAGTGAAATATTGGATTTTAATTAATTAATTTCAATTTATTATAATATATTTATTAATATACAAAATTAATATACAGAAAATAATTATAAAAGTTATGTACTATAATATATTTAAATACAAATAACACAAACGCGAAATGTTGATTATATAAAATATAAAAATATTAATGTCTGGAATGTATTTATGTAATATATATAAATGTTTTTAAAGATAAACACAATTTTATAAACATAATTTTCTACGTATATAATATCATAAAGTTTTGATATAAGAACCCCTTTATTTATAAAAATATAAATTACTTTCGTAATAATTAGATATGAAATTAAATATTAGTATATAATCTGTATGATCATATTTCTAATATAAATATAAATAAATTTATTAACGAATCAGCGATATCGATGGGTAACATAATTTTGTACTACACGGAAAAAAATTGACTGGTAGAGATAAAAGTTCTTCTAAAATAGATAAATCGTTTAGCTGGTATTAGCACAAATAAATGATTTGACTGTAATAGTCAAACATATTTATGTGTTATTATTGATCTAAATTAGAAACATTTGTTAACTAAATTTGATATACAATTTTGACTGAATCAGTCAAACGGATTATGAAGACGCTATAGTCTGAATAATGTAAGAGTCTAAAATATATTAATACTTCTTATATTGCAATTCAAATATATTTATTGATAAATAATATCTATATAAACATTATATTATTTTATTAGAATACTTGGATTCGCTTTACATTTTTTGAAACGAAAGAAAGTTACGAAATTTATGAAAGAGATTAAGTTAATGTCAACATTACAAAATCAATCACATTTTGTTATTTTACACCCATCGTCATCGAATCGTGCGCCCCTAGATTGCTAGTTCCTTCAAATAACACGTGAATAGATAAAGTAAGATCAATCTATTCACATGTTAGTATCGTGCCTTTACAATTATTTCGAATACTTTTCATAAAGTATTATGATAATAATTTTTTAACTATATCATATTATTCATGAAATATACTGTGAATTCACAAAATTTAACATCTTTAAATTTTAATGCATTCGAAATCGCAAGTTCGTTAGCTTTTTATTCAATAAGTTAAATTAACTAGATTTAATAAGTTTCACGGAACATTAATGATTAATTTCATCCAATTAAAGAGATGATTTTGTCGAGAAATCTCATTCCATAGAAAAGATAAGACAAAATATGATGAATCTCGAAGGGTCGTTTGCACGTAACTCCCGCAAATGTGACATTTATACCTGCTACGTGCGCGTGTATGTTTTCCACGTTAGTATTAAATATATATGTTATCTTTTACTTTTGGTATACGCGGAAGCTTTAAGCCTTGTTATTGCAATCGCGGATGAGGTTAATTTTATTTAATGACGTTTCATTTATTTCTTTTATCTTTGTCCTGTTCGCGCATCCTGCTTTATCAGATATTATGTACGAGCAAGTACTTCCACAACTCGGATAAATTGTCTCCATTCCGAGTTCAGTTATTTTCCGGAAGAAACGTTTTTTCATCGGCAACAGTACCCGTGTAAAACATAATAATTTATCTGACACTTATCCTCATAAAAAATCCTCGGAAACTTTGCCGTTTGCGCTGCCCTTCCGCAGACTCACTCTTCGGCGAAAGAAGTCCAAAAAGCAACGCCCGAATTTTAAAGTGTGTTTCAAATTGAATCGAAATTTATAACGAGGAATTCACGATAAAATTGAAGCGGTATGTTTTTGAGTTTGAAACTGCGTGCCATTCGATCGAAGCATATTCAGTTTTGATTATCATTTTAAAATAATTAAATCCGGCTCAGGTCGTGGAGTTAATCAAGCGAATCAACGAATCGAGCTTATGGCTTATCAATTAATTAATTCTGCTACCAATTTATATTCAATGGCCTTTGTCAGGAGTTATACGAATTTACTTGCGAGCTGATACGATGTGTAAACACAAGTTCGAATGGTTCGGGTTTGAGTGTTATTTTGTTGCACGTTGAAATGTATATATATCAAGGAATTGAAACACGTGTACAAGGAGAGAGGTAAGAATCATGGAAGCCACCAGGCATAGTAGGGCAATTCTTAAGATATCCAGGGAATGCAGATACTTTCGTTCGTGATATAATACCGCCGTGTAATCCAAATTATAATTGTAAATTGTTGTGTTGCAACGAACAGAAAGTATACATTAATGTTGCACTTCATTTTTCGTTAAATAAAATTTTTTATTCGAAATCTTATATTGCAACGGCAATAACTGAATTACACAGCAAAAATAAGTGCTATGGAAGGGTCTTAATTTAAGACGGAGTTCTTTAATTGAGTCACTTATCTATTTTTGCAATTTAAGAATAGAAATGATAAAAATAAATATCCCGGAATAATGTACTTAAATTGTAAGAAAATTTACTAAACTTTTATCAAAATTGATTACGCTTTATGTAATTTATTATGTAATATTGTACTTTTCTTTATTACTCCAATGTATACTGAGAGAAATAAATGACGAAAAATTACTATTTATTTTCTTAATTTGGAATCATAATAGAAAAATCAGAATATTTACTGTATTTCAAAGTAATTTATTATGATAAAGTAGTATTTTTCAATGTAAAAAACTTACTTTTTCCTTTTAAAAACAGTAAATATTATTCTTTTTCACTTATGATTCCAAATTAAGGAAATAAATAGTAATTTTTCGTCATTTATTTCTCTCGGTGTATCCCATACGTTACTTCCATGATTCTTTAAATATTGCCAGATACTTTTTTTTAAATTAGTCTATTTAAGAAAATACCATATGTATTATGCATGTAATATTTATATTTCTTCAATGCAAATTAACCAGAAAATAATTGTAATTATATATTGTAGATATGGGAACTGGTAAACAACAAAACAGGATACCTAACTCGTAGTGGTTTGTACAAAGGTCTCGCCTTAGTAGCGTACGCGCAACAAGGAAAACAACCAAGCAACAAACTTTTAGAAAATGAATCTCAAGGTAACGACCTGAAACAGATTGGGAATAATTGTTTCTAAGTTCGGTCCATTAACAGAACTGATTTTATTACAATTCGCAATTACAGAATTACCCGTGCCTACTCTCGGTGATTTGAATGAAGTGATTTTACACGCTCAACGTTTGCACAGAAACTGCAATCCCTCGAAGTTGAGCTTGACATACACAGACATTTGTAACTTAGACAACATAGAGGTGAATTTAGTACCAGAAAAGAAAGGTATCTTTATCAAGCATGTAGAGTATCAAATTACTAGTAAGGTGAGTCGTCTCTATTATATGAATTTAGATCGACATCTTTCCTGTCTAATTAAAACCTTTTTTTTTCCTCCAGAGATTTAATTCTATGGTATACAGGCGTTACAACGACTTCGTGTCCTTACACGAATTACTTTTAAATAGATTTCCGTACAGGCTTATCCCAAAACTGCCACCAAAGAAGATTGTCGGGGGTATGTTCTTAATGTTTTAATTAATTAATTAATTAATTTGATCCGCGCCATTAACGGTATAAATGATTTAAAATGATGTTCAATCTTTATGTTCATGCGCATTGTAAAAGTAATGTGAATTGTTTTCAGCGGATTCTCAGTTTCTTGAGGAAAGAAGAAGATCTTTGTTACGATTTCTAACTCTAATTGCCAGACATCCCATTGTAAGCAAAGATCCAATTGTACAATTTTTCTTTACGTACACCGGAGAAGAAACGCAACACAAAATCCGTGAGGTTTTCCGACGAGTTCCAGATGAGTTCGCAACTTCGGAATTGTCTTCCAGGGCTAAAGAACTGGTTGGTTATGGCGCATTTTTGGTCGAATCGCAAGATCAGTCTTTTATTAGAGCAATTTGAAACTTTAATTTGAACTTCTGCGTTAAATTCGAATGTTTTAAATTATAGGTACCGCCAGAGACTCTGACAGAATTTGGAAATAGTAGAGATCAAATTAGAATGATATTAATTGGGGTTTCTCGGTTAAAGAACATCGCGGATGGCTTGGCCATCAGGTGCCACAATTATAGTTTGGATATGGCAGAACTAGGGAATCAACTAAATAATTTGGCTACGGAAACACACGGTACCAGTACGTGGGTTACAGGCGGTTCCACGTTGTGGGAAGATATGAAGAAAGGATTCCATATCATCTCTAAGTAAGCCTTTTAAAATAAAATTTTGACTGACCTTAAACTATTCTAAACCATTATCATTCGTTTGAATTATTACTACCATGAGAAAAAAATGTAATAAAAGTTACTATTTATATAACATTTTGAGGACAAGAGTTCAAATATAATAATGTATTTAATAAAAAAAAGTAAATATTACTTTATGGAAAATGGTATGGAAAACTGTATTATACAGACAAAAACAGTAATTTTTAAATTTTTACTTTAATGTCTCGAAATTAGGGTTATAAACAGTAATTTTCTACGTTTAATTTTTCTGAGTGTATTATATGATAAAATTGACTATATTTGCATACTTGTCCTTAAAATATTATATCAATAGTAACGCTTATCTTTCTTTTTTCTTGGTGTATTAATAGTAATTTAAAAAATATATCTATAATTATGTCATAAATAAGTTCCTTCAATATTTCATTTTATTGTAACTTTGTACAAAATCAATGTATTAAAATCAATTTTTTAAATTTATCAGAGAATTTAATTTATTATCAACAAAAGCGTTGCAACAAGCTGTTCGAGAGGAAACGACGGTATGTGAAAGATTAAACCTTTTATTGGATATACTCGTCGCTCATAGAGCCTTATGTGAAAGACATGAAAGAGGAGTTAGTGCCGATCACCAAAGGGCGCTATCTACTATGTTAACTCTGAAAAAAAGGCAGATGCAAGGTGTTATTCGAGGCACTGATGTAAGAATCTATTTGTAAAGTAGTAATCGAGTTTAATTCAAAATGAAAAACTAATATTTAATAATCTTACAGGCAGACACCGTAGAATATTTAGAGAATAAAATGGTGGCCCAGGAATCTGTGATTGCAAATGTAGAATTAAGAAATTGTTTTTCGTTGCACTGTTTGCATATGGAAACTCAGTTGGTTCATGCACATTTGGAGATTTTGGCAAGTGTCCTTCAGAACCTGGTTAGCGTTCAAATTTGTAGTCATTCTGAGGTAATTTCATTTCTCATTTTTTATGTAAATTTAGATGTTCATTGTATGTATTAACAATAAATTATACAAAAAACATTTTCTATATAAATAAGCATACCTGGAATTTTAAAAGGGTGAGTATAAACTGATTGTATCATTATTCATTAGATTCATTAAATTAACTGTTTTTAATTAAAATATTTTCATTTATACTTTATTATGTGATGATAATCGATCAATGGTTCATGAAATCGTCGATTTGTCTATTTAATATATGATTCTTTGTGAAAAAAATATATTGATTTCATGTATTTTTGAAAAGTACATTAACAGAAAGTGTCTAAAGAATAAAAAAATGTAATTTTAAATTTAAACTTAAATTATAAATAAATGTAATGATTTTGTTATTACAAATGCAAATTAGTAGCCAATTATAATTTAATTTAAAAGAAACTATTTTTAATAAACTATTCAATTATTAATTCAACTATTGAATAATTTTTTTTCAATGTCAAACAATTTATTAATAAATTGTCCATTGATTTCAGTTGGCCGAGGTGTGGAAATTAATCGAACCAACAATTATGAAATGCTTACCAGAAAAAGTCTCGGGAGCGAACGGAATTTTATGAATAGATTTTTAATAAAATGCGTCTTTGAATGATATTAATGTTATCACCAATTGTAAATCATGCATCGCATGCATTTATAATTTAAGGATTGTAAATAAACATCGTATAAAGAATTAATTTTTAATACAGTTTGCAAAATAAAGACTGTTTTTTAAAATTTGCATACAAATAATTTATATATATAAGATTTCTTTATTTATAATTAAATAAAAGTACGATTATATAATAACGGTGTGAAACTGTGCAATATAAACACGTTTGCGTATAATAAATTAATTTACAAACATATTCACCTTTAAAGTACTTAAATAGAATTGTAGACATTTGAATTGCCAATTTTATATAATGAACGCGATTCTATTTGTTGTAAATATATGTAGAAATAAACATAATATTAACAAACTTTGTTTAAAATCATTTTATTACGAGAAACATCTATTTACAGATTGTTCTAAATACACGAATTTTTATCGTGAATAAATTAAATCAATAATTAATGTAGTAATTAATAATAATAATCATTAAACTAAAAATAATAATAATATATTATTGTATATTCACAAATACTGTATTTATAAAAATTCGCTACAACAAATTCTGCGATGTAAGAAAACAAAAAGGTAAAATATACACATTATATACAAATTAGGGTCATTGTCGACGATTATTATTCTTTACAATCTTACTAACTGTCGTGTTTACAATCACGTTTATGTGAGCACACCATTCGCCTGAAATACAATATAATATCTATCTAAAAATTCTTCATAAACTAATTTTCTATTGTTATTGATAAAAAATCAAATTTATTCTTTCAACTCGTTTTGAATCAGTAATGAGCTATGATAGTCGAAATATCGTTTGTTTTATTTATATATTTATTAATGTAAACAATTAATAATTATTAATGAGTATTATACATTCAGCTAAACATCATGTTACCTTATTTGGATTAATCAAGACTCATTACCGATTACAAAGTATATATTAAGAATAAATATATATCTTCAAATCACCATAGTCCTCTATGAGGTATTTATGTCTAAAACTTTCAAACGGAAAAAAAATGAAAGTCACTTTATCGAGTAAATTGTTCGTTTAAACACGTATAATCAGATACTTTCCTATAATTCGATTTTATGAATTGAACTTTTACAAGAATATTTTCATTTCGTCCTATTTCTTTCTAAAGCTCACAATATTCCTATGAAGACACTTCGAAAAAGAAATTTGTTAATTTAGCAGAATACTTAATAGATTTTTGACATTATATCTTAAGAAAATCTTATTTTTTTGATAATACGAATGAATGTATTTAAATTTTAATTACTTCAATAATGCGTTTAATATTAATTTTAAACTAATACTATAGTAATTTTGAACTTGCTCTGCAAATTAAGTGCAATATATTAATTTAAACAATAATTTCAAAAAGTCAACATTTCATGATAGACTATTGCTCAACTAACTTACATTTGTAAGTTATATCATTTATCTTCTTCAAATAAATTATATAATAAATGTATTGCATGTACTTTATCTAGCTATTGCTAATTTTAATGTATAGTTGAAATGTATAGGTTTCATCCTTTAATAATTTTTCACCTTCGGCATATATTTTATTATTTTATTAGATAGTCATATTTTGCAAAATAAATGCTTTGCTTTGAGGCCGGGGATGACAAGCTGATAAAGGAAAGTAAACATAGCAATTTATATTAAAAAAACTTGAATTGCGTCCATTAGAAACTTGTAAGGATTTATATTTCAATTACAATGCAAGTTTAAAATCTAAACTTGTATGATTGACTTTGGAAAATATGTCCGTGTGAATTTACATTGAGATAATTTTTGAAAAATACTTGGGCAGGTACATTTCATCGCTGCTTTCTACTTCTATTTGTAAATCATTTTATATCACTAATTTACTATTTATTATACTGCCATTTAATTTGAACTTTTTCGTGTCAGTGACATGAATGATTCAGAGTTATATAATTCACGACTTATATAATTTCTGCTAAATTACGTATTTCTTTAAAGAAATAATATATTCCAAATATAATCTGAAACAATTTATTGGTCGATGAAAAAATAAAAATTTTCTATTGATATGAATCTGTGATACGAAGATCGTAAAGAAATAAATTATTTAAATATATAATTTGTGCTTGCTCTGACGTAAAATAGTCACGATTTTATCGTTATTTGATCAGGTAACAGTTTCTTCTTGTTATTATCAACGCCAAGGCATGAAATATCTTTTATTTCTTTCACTACTGCTACCTAATATTGCCTTGCTTTTTTAAATTAAAGAAAAAATATTTCAACATATGTTGAACTTGTGCTAATGTAAAATAAGTATTAGTTACATTAGAAGTCAATATAAGACATGTTTTTAAAATAATACAGTTATGTTTTTAAATGGTTGGTTTATAATGTTATTTTGTAATAAAAATACTATAAAAAGTAATAATAAATTATAAATATCTTAAATGGGCAAGAAAATACTTTTTTAGCACAAGACCAGTAACTACATGTTTGTCCATATCAATACTAAGATTGCAAGCAGTAGTTTGAAAACTCAGTTATTGTCTTTGACCATTAATAAGTTCAGTGAAGTATATTTTAATATAACCATTTCGCTGTGTTCAGATATGTGCATATTACTATAAATGTATTTTCTAAATAACCAATACTTTGTTATACTTCGTTGACATTGAATTACAAACATAGTTTTTTTAATACTTTTGATTTCTTGAATTGTAAATATAAAATTTAATTGAAATTATTACATTTTAAATATCTATCTTTTATGAATAATCGCAAAATATTCGAAACTTTTCGCATTGTCTTTCTTTGAAGAAAGATATTTTTCAACTTTTTTGGTATATAAGAGATAGTACTTTTCTTTTTAGCCACTCCTTGTTAAAGCGCGTTAAATTTGATTTAAACGTTTTGGTGTTTTTTGCTTAGTGCCTTAAAGTATAAAAACTCGAAGTTTAAAAACAAAAATCGATAATACGATTTTTAAATGTGCTTACTACTTTGCTAAAATCACAGAGATTTTCATCTTTCTTTAATATATATTTATATATATTTTCTTCATTGTAAGCAAAATTAATGTCTGTTATATCTAGAATGTATTTTATATTAAAAAGTCTTTAATTACACGAAATGTCAAAATATGCGTTTATACTATTTCTTTTCATATAATAGTTTTTAAGCTGAACCAATATTATTTGTCACTTGCTACAATAGTATGCAGAAATGTTAAAACAAATATTGGTCTTTTTTATATAAATATAAATAACTGCGTTCAAATACATTTAAAAATGTTATGTTATTTTTTATTAAAAAAAGAAAAAATATATATATGACTATAAAAATGAGTAAAATTAATCAAATAAATCCACTGATTATTAATAAAAATCTGCTAAAAAATAAAATTTATTTATAATTGAAATTGTATAAAAATTATATTACGTTTAAAAAGTCAATAAACATTTGACTTTTTAATTGTCTAACAACTATTCCAAACAATATCCAGAGATGCCAGATCTCTGAAATTGTTATAACCAATTAATTCAAAGAACATTAATGAAGTTATCAATCAAAATATAACATATTAATATATAATAGTCTCATGGTTTACTTTTTTTAAATATTTCATCTTGTAATTTATATTACTAAATTTTAAAATTATTTACAAAACTATCCAATACAATCGATCTGGCAAATGCTGTTTGATTGTTTTCTTCTTCATCTTTAAGTTTTTAACAAAAACTGTGATATTTATTACAGAAAATTTAAATTTCGTATCTAAAAAGAAACGATTTTATAATACTCGTATCGCTTTGCAGCGAATAACAGTCTACTTAGTACAGTCTGTACAAAGATGGCGTTACATATTATTCAACATCATTTACAGCGCCATCAATATAAATTTATATATTATGAGTTTCATTTGCTCGTGTAGACATTTATATAATTTGCAAAGTAATATTTCAATTTATCATTTAGGGGAGCTGCAAGTGATGTTTGATTAATGTAATGTACGCTCTACGTTAACATTTGAGCTTATAGAACTATGCTCAGTTTTAATTAGGTAAATTTGAAATAAAATTATAAAATATACATTCGATTGCAAAGTAAGAAAGGAGATGAAAAAACGCCGTTGTTTTTATGTGAATTGATTGAAAAATGGAAAACTGCAAATTAATTAACTTCATGAATCAATAACTGGCTTCGTGACCTGCCAGTATATATAAATCGGCGCCTTCTGTTTCCGTTAGCGTTCCTGTATGAACTAAATGACTTTCTAACATAACAACTCTGTAAATAAAATACAAAAATGTTATTAATTAATAACAAGTTTTAGACTCTATTAAGTATTATAGATTAATATATAAATAGACTTTTATATGCCTTATTTAAATTAATTACCATTAGATATAAAATATACTACTGTATTTGTCTGTAAGTGTTTAAACATTATTGTATTTTTAAATAAATTTAGTGTAACTTACTTGTCCGATCCTAGTAACCTGTAAGTTCTACTGGGATCACTAATTTCTTGCGTAACTTCGCCATTTTTAAAACTTCTCCCTTGCATTCCGTGTTTATGAAATGCTAAAACACTGTCTGGCAAACAAACTAAAAAAAAAGTTTTTGTTTCTTATACTGTTTAATTGTTTTAGTTTTATTGTATATTAACATCATTATTACTTACTGACAGATTCAATTTGAAAATTAAATTGTAATTCAGACATTTGTCTTTTACTATTTCTTAATTTTCCTTGCAATGTCACCACTTTAACTACATCTAAAAAAATATTAGTATTTTTAAATTTCAGTTAAAAACTGTTATAAAGTATATACAATATAATATTAACATAACTAATACTTACTATCGTAACAAACTAAAATTGCGTCTTTTTCTAACTGCGTAACGTTAATGACTTGTAAATTTTCTCGTTTTGGTATAACAGTTGCTAAAAATTTAATTTAAATTATTAAAGTACTTATCTAATATAATATAAACAGTTAAGTTAGCGTTCGCGTTGCGTATGTCATTTCAAGTATATTTTTTAACCATGTTATGTTTTATAAATAATATTGATCCATTCTTAAAAGAATATTTTATATTTTAAACTCAAACATATACAATTTAAATAGGTATAATGGCAATTCACTACAACATCAGTCAGTCATGTTATATTTTTTACGATTGGATCTTAAACAATTTTAATAGTTTTAAATTTATTTACCAGAACCATCCATATCTTCAAGTTCGTCACTATGGAACCAGCTTGCTCCAGAATTCATATTTATTAAATCTAATTTTAATCTATTTTGATGGTAAGCTTGTTTCACAGAAACACAAACCATTGGATACTCCATTTCTGGCGTAATTATCATCTCGAAAACATTTAAAGGTGATGGTAAAACACATTCGAAGAGTTTTAGCAACATAAATTTGTTCAACGGATCATACCATTGCATTAAAAATATACCCGCGGGTGTCGCTCCACAAAGATATTTATATCTAAAACATATAAAAATCAATAATTTAAAGAGATGAAATATAAATATAAAGTATATTTACATATATGTGTTACTTATACTGCAATTTTTCAATATGAAATACTGTTATGTAAATGTATTACAATTAACAAAATATATTTATAATTTTACCCATTATAGGGATTTCTTCCAACACAACATTTGCTACAGCCTTTTGTATCAGGCACTTTCGTAGTAAGTGCAAATTTCCTGGGTACTAATCTTTCTGGAATTTTGTTCATATGAAGTGAAAATCTGTGTGTTTGTTTACTTTGCATGGCTAATAAGTCATGTCTATATAACTGAGGAGTTTTCCCTAAAATAAATAGTAAATTAATAATTAATTATAAATATACATATATACATTTATATACTAAAATATATAATTAACATATGC
>JABFQC010003403.1:0-14173 GCA_022817085.1 Psilanteris sp. ZL-2020
AGCAGTGTGTTTTCACCATAATCAATGGAAATCGTTAAGTTAGAATGATTATTATGTATTTCGTGGAATGCTAATTAATTTCGTTCATGAAGATAGACAACAATATTTTTGTACTCTAAATAATCATTGATGTATAGAAATCTCGAATTCATAATTTTGAAATTATAAATTTATATTAATACATTAATAGGACATTCCAACTAGATAATATTGAAAATCGTTTAATCTTCTATAACTAAAGCAATTATGCGAGTTAATGATTTGATGAAATCTGAAATACAATCTATTTTGACTGAATTGATTAAAATATTGTGTATCGTATACGTCGCTTTATTAGTTATAAATTGCGTAATAATTTTAATTAAATGATTTACATTGAATATACCGCGCGAAATGAAACGTAATAAAATTTTCTACCGATATCATCGAACTATAGACGACTCAAGTCAAGTTTGTATATACAAAAGCGAATATATTATACGTGGAAATAAATGTTTCGTAATATCAATATTTTTGTTATTTATTATTTAAGATTCGTACGAATTTGTTCGAAATCGCCGAACTAGATATGCTATTATGTAACTTAAAATACTCAGTGTTCAAGATATTTAAATTATTCCACAGCTTAAGAAAATTTAATTCTAATAATATTAAGAATTATACAATTATAAAATACACATTGTATCGACGAATTTATTCTCATATTTTTACAATAAATAATAAATACAATTGAATTCAACCGTTTGTATCATCGACCATGTCAGAGTTGTATATGTTTAACATATTTACATATAACAAATAAAAAAAATAATCATAAAAAAATGTTTGAAAAAAAATAATTAAAAAAAAGGAAATTAAAATACTTACCTAAATTAAGCAACTTTATATATTATTTCAATTATTTTCCTCGATTATAACTGGCTATATATTTTCGTTATATTATATTTTTAGCGGTTACATTACGTTTAATTCTTTTTATTTGGTTTTTTGCTTCAATCAATCGATTCATTTTAACAGTTAATAATTACTTTGGTAATTAATTAATATTGTATAATAATGTACTTTTTAATGTATAATAATTAGACATAATAATAACTTTCATTTATGAATAAATAATTAGGTTATGTTTAGGTTAGTTTAATAATATTAGTAATAATATTATTTGAAATATCGTTGAATAATTCAAATAAATTTTAACAAAATTATTGTGACTCAGCGTGGAATTTCTTTGTAATTTTGTATCTAGTCTATTGTAGTCTATTCGTTGTTTTTTAATCCTATAGATTTTCTTAATTTCATTTCGCGCACGTATTTATAAAATTATATTTTTATTGAATATGCGCATTTTTGAAAATTAATTAATTATATAATGTATCATTCCTTGTATAATAATTTTTTATTAATTAAAAGAAAATAATTATACAGTCCGATTACAATTCTTCGATACAAATTCATTCAAAATGAAATTACATATGCTATTTACATATAAATATGTTAACCGGCATTTCATGAACTCCAGATTAACATATTGCATCAGTTAGTTTATTTTTTAGGCTGATAGATATATTCCTATTTAATATATGTTTAATTTTACAAACATAGTGATAATTTCGAGACGAAAAATAAATGTTACATACAAACTAATAAACTTATAACATAAATTTACAGAAATTAATCTACAAAAAAATGGATTTTACGCAAACATCATTATACTTTCTATCATATTTTCCATTTCTATTACCATTCAGTTCATACATCACCCTTGTAATTATTATATATTGAACTTAAGAACCTGTCTAAAACAACGGAAAAAAGTGTAAATTAGGTAGGGCGTTAAAAATACACTCATATTATGGTTAAAGATTTATTTCATAATATTACACCAACAACTATTATCGAATTTTGTATAATAATAATAATAATAATAATAATAATAATATTAATAATAATAATAATATTATAATAATAATAATTATAATAATAATAATAATTATAATAATAATAATTATAATAATTACTTATCGTGATAAAAATGCGAATAAACACTTATTTGATAATATATAATTATATATTTATATATATATTAATTAAATATTATGTAATAATATCATTATTCTACACAAAGCAAAATGTTGCCGGCAAAATTACAATCGGAATTGTACGCGGCGAGTCGACGCGGTTGATAAAACGCTATGTACAAAATGAACCGGAACGTCGACGCCGTGGCGAAGTGGCGTGCGAGCAATTTGGACGCGACAAAACCAAGGATCGACGGTAATAACAGTCAAAGGGAACGACCGGGCGCGGTGCCACGTGGCGGACGCGGTAATTTTACGCGCGCAAAATTTGACTTTGTGTAAAAGTGAAATGGCGATTGGATGAGGCCGGTCGTCCGCGCCGTCATCCACGGATTTCACAACATTGTATATCACGCGCAGTATTTATGAACATGCATGGTTTTTCGTTTCGTCAGTTAAAGAGCGTTCAGGAGACATTGTCTTTAGCAAAAATTCTTCTTAATGGAATGCTCGATCAAACAATGATTTCCGCCCGACAATCGTCATTCGATTACGATGAATGAATTTTGAGTATGGAGCAGTTTCGTGTGTATCTGATAGATGTCGCTGATGCAAAATTGACGAGCGGGCGTGTTTGTATATGTATGTGTGTATGCGTGCAAATGTGTGCGAGCTCCGAATTTTGTATGTCGCAGAAGTATAAATACAACAATATTTATATCGTTAATATATATTAGTTTTTATTATTACATATGTGTACATATCACTGCATCCATGTTTAAAACGAATGACTATAAGTTGATGATGTGTGTCCAGAAAGAAAAAGGTTGCTTCAGCGCAGTCTTAGGACGCCGTACAAATCTCCACCCCTTATATAATTTCTATATACTATGTCACGTGGCGATTAGAGCAGTATATGCAAAAATTTGTTTCTTATGCTAATACCAGGCAATGTTGATAAAATACAAAATGTAAGTACAATAACTATTGTAGTTGAAATCATAATCTATTACACGCCAGGCCTCAGATTACAGGTCACGTTTGCGCCGATGCCATTCGAGGTTGAATAGTCATCAATTCGCGTGGCGGCGGCGCTTTAGTCGAGGTTGACGACGTCAACGCGGCCGAGCGCGGTCCCCGAGTTGAGGATTAAAAACTGAATGGAATATTTCGGACGGTGACCCGGTGGTTGGTTGAATCGCGTGGATGTTGACAAGTCGTGTTTCGTTAATTTCTGTGGATGTGGATGGTCAACATTTTGACGTTTAATTTGGATGTTGATAAGTAATACCTTTACAATTCATGTGGATGTTGAAAATCCACATTTTGTTCAATTATGTGGACATTGAGGTTTGATATATATTACATTTATGTGCTGTTGTATTCATTAATGTATACTTTGAGGATAATATAGAATTTGAATGTTGAAAATCAATGTACGTTATTTTAATGTGGATATTGAGAATCAACATGTTGTTGATTACTTTGGATGTTGATAATCAATATATCAAAAAATAATATGAATATTGAATATAAATAGTTTAATGATTAATGGGGATGTCGAAGATCAAACTTTTGTTGACAAATTGGTTTATTTTTGTATTTATAAGAATCGTATATATTTAAATAATAGCTTTGATGTTCATAAAACTACAGAATTATTAGATAACAACTTTTATCAGGATATGTAGCATTGTATGAGTGTAAATCTGGCAACATTATTTGTATATAATACATAAATGTTGACTAACAAAATAACTAATTGTATATAAAATTGATGAACGTTGATTAATTATGGTGTAAATTGTATTATATCAGATTCGATAGTAGGATGTTGAGTCATTTCAACAAGTTTACTGATTATCTAAGTTAATGAACAGTCGGTTGATATTTTATTTATGAACAACGATTATAATGATGATGACACAACGAAAACGAAACAACTATTTTTACGATGATATGTAGCATTCGTGAAAATGTTACTAATTAGATATGTCTGTTTTTCACAATGATCTTAACTGTATCATTTTGTACACATGTCAGTTCCACTTCAACATTAAGTTTGATTGCGAACCGATTCATAACAATGTTTCGATCAGAATTGTGTTGATTAGCACACGAGTTTACGAGTGACATGTTGTTCAATGTCAAACATAAAATCAACAATTTCTTTTTCAAAGTTTATATTCACTTAGTTACTTAATATAAACATTAAAGATCACTATTTCACAATGACTGTTGTCAACATCAATCGCTTCCACAATTCCACCATATCGTCAACCGATTCGACGACGAATCGTCAACATTAGAAATATCAGTCAAATAAACGAGTCGTGGATCAACATTTCGAACCTTTTGGATCATTTATTGACTGTACAACCAATTCGCTGTTCCGATATTCCGCGACCCGCGCCGTTTCGGTACGGTTCTTTATTCTATGCACAATGAGCAGAGGGCGCGAGGTGACACATCGAGATATCGAAAGCGAAATGACACGCGCGTTCTGAGGCTATGGCAGTTGAGGTATTTGTGACGAACGCGTACTCAACGAGTGGCGTTATTACCAGCGATTTGCATCAATATTACTTTATATTTACGTGCAATCATCATCATCATCATCTTCTTTTTTTTTCATCTTCCATTTTTATATCTTACCATTAACAATTTTTCTTTTGATACCTTAACTACCAGAATATTTTCTTTTATTAAATCGAAGACATGTTTATGTATTTGTATTTGTTTTGTACTTGTACTGTTCAGCAAGGCAGCGTGTTGCACTTTATTATATAATATATTAGTCGAGTGTGAAGGCACTCGAAAGAAAAGAAACGATTCCACCGAGAGCGACGTTTCTGCTTTTTCGTGAGCCTTGGACGCCCGCGCTCTTTTTTTATTATTTTCTTTTTCTTTTTATCTCATAAAAAATGCGACCTTCTTTTCATATCCGTCGCAATTGCTACAGCGCGACGCGGAAACGGAATCGCTCGGTGGACTCGACAGACATTACAAGTGATTGTATAGACGGACACCACCAAGCTTGCGTTAATCGTGACAATCAATCAAACAAGCGCGTTCCATTTCACGTACCCTGAATCGTTAGAAAACATTCCCTTTTTAATTCGGGAGAGGAGGGATTACATTGGTTCGGTTCCTTTCGTTCTTATTTTCATCGGGGACATAAAAATCTGTTTCGGGTAGAAAAGGCTGTACAGTGTGGTCGTGAGTTTGACCGTTGACCATCACCGAACGCCCGATCGGCCGCGCGACGCCATCTGTCTGCATCGCCGCAAGGAAGACCGGCGACGCCGTTGTCCTTTTCTCACACCGTGAGTGCGAGCAAGACTGACGCGGCGAAGCAGACCGTCGTGCACCCAATCCTGCACGCGTTCGGCAAAATAAAAAAACGTCGAGTTTTTGCTCGCAATGTATTCCATCCTCTGTTCACACAATTATATAATTATTCCCGTAAACAAAAACAATCACAAACAAATGACAAAGACAAATGGGTAATAAACGTGTTGATACGATTATTTTTGTTTACCTTTTCTTGAATGGACGTAATCATAAGTATTCATAATAATATTCATATAATAGTAATAGCGGTAATCATAATAATGAAAATAATAATGACAAACATTATTATTAATCAAGTGTGTAAACAAATAAAGATACAGTACAAAATAGGCCTCTATTTATAATATATATATATATAATATTTATATTAATGTATCGTGTATGTACATTCAAAGTTAACATAACGTGCCATCGTTTTTCATATTATACATTGTGGAAACTAAAAACGATTAATAAAAAAAAATAAAAATTAAAATAAACAGATTTAAAACGGCATTCAATAACCCTTCGTGATAATAATGTTGGCATTACTGGTACAATTACTATAATAAATCGTAAATATATTAATTGAGGAAAACGATACATTTAATTATGCGGAAAAAGAGGAAGAAGAAAAAAACAATAACTTTAAAGAACATTAAAAGGCGCTTGGGTTTGTAATACAACTAATGCTCGTCTGCTACAAACTATCGTAAAAGATATAAAAGTCGGAAAATCCAGTTGCGTTGAATAAGCAAGGAGAATAAATAGTACAAAGTACGGGAGAGAAAGATAAAAACTCGTTTGATGTGCGTGTAAACGTACAAAATGGCCACGACGCCGGTAGCGTCGCGCTTACAGAACAGATGCTCTTTCTTTGTTTTGTTATTATTATTTTTTTGTTTTTTTTTTTTTGTTTTTTCATTTTTATTTTATTTTTTCGTTCCAACTCGCTGTCGGGTTTTGCTTCACACCTTCGGTGTCACCAAAAACTATTTCTTCACAACAACAAAACAAAACGCATGAAAGAAAAATTTTGACGCAGAAGACGCAATAATTACAATCAGATATTTAGTAGCTTTGTTGTGTCATTTTTACAGGTATTGCAATTCTGAAGTAGAGGACCGCAATGATTTGCGCAGCGCTACGTTAGCTTCGCTTTGTGTCGATAAGAGTTACCGACGTGTCTTAATTCAAGATTCGAGGCGTTTTATTTCGGGATACCGGTGTCTTAGCGAAAATCAGTAAGGGTTTTGAATTCAGACGTCAATGTCTTCATTTTAGATACATAGAGTTGATGTGAGAATGCATTACCTTAATTTAAGATGCCAAGGGTAATATTTAAAACCCTATCTTAATCAGTGACATTTTTCCGACAACAGAGTTTCAATGTTTTATTTGCTCTCATGTTTGCGGCTTGATCTAAAATCTCGAGTTTCTTAATGTTAGACGTTAACATTCAAAATTTAATATATCTACGTCTTAACTTAAAAAACTCGGACAATACCGTATCATCTTCATCAAAGATATAAAGAATATTATTTTTATAATGACAATCGTAAAGAAAAGTAATCAGTTTTATCTTTAGAAATCAGTACATGTTTTAATTCTTTAATTTCTTATCTGAATAGTCTTAATTTCAGATACCGTGGGTAACTTCTATCGTTTCTATCAATTTACTTTAAGACACCGTTATCCTAATAACAATTTTAAAGAATCTTATTTTAAGACACGGCGGTTCAACAATAGTCTTCTTAATTGAAGATTCCACGGTGTTAATTCAAGACACCGTTGTCTAAATTAAATATACCAAGAGTATCTTAATTTAGAAAACCCTTTCACAGGCTTGTTTTCGCAGCTGATAAAATGCAGTCGTCGCGCAAACAATTGCAGCACTCAGTATAACGGTTCAAAGATGCTCCGTCGGTCAACTCGCTGGTTATCTTTATCATACAACGTAATATTATGATTTTTATTGAAATTGGCATGTAACACGTACTGTAAAACGCAACTCACACGGGAAAAGAAAAACTTGTAAATATTAAGACAATATCCATTCAACGTAATATTATAATCGTATTTTTATTATAAAACCACGCAGGCGCGTGGGTGCCCGGGATCGCGCGCAAGCGCCGTTGGCGTTGAGTTGCGCGCGACCCGCGTCGCGCAGGCGTACCAACCCGAACATTATAGACAATCTTACACATGTAACTGTAACAAAAATGCGTTTGCGGTCGTAATATTTACAGTTTCCGCGTGTTCGCGTATAATCTGCAGTCGAACCTCTCTCACTTGGTTTTTGTTTAATTAATAACGGTTAAGGTTTGCTACTTTTCTCTTTCCTTCCCACGAGACGTGCGAATCTCACTTCCCCCTCGCGTCGTCCTTTTCTTTTCTTACGCTTATAAAAAGGAGGCAGATACATTTTTTTACGGATAAATATACACATTACTTTCTTTTTGCGCACAACATCAGTCTCGTTTATGTCGTTGGTAATTTTGTCCCCGTGGTACAACGTTTCCCTCTTACTTTGTGCTCGATTTCCGCCGAGAGAAAATATTAACTACGTTACCTTAGAAAATAAACCGACATTTCTCACGATAAGTATGGTCAACACAAGCCCTTACAGATAAGGAAATATACTATATAAATGTGTTTATATATATTTATACTATAATCATGTTATATCCATCATATAATCTATCCATCTTTTCGCATCTGTTAATTAAGGACGTCTGCAAAAGCGATACATGTATTGCGGAACGCGCCAATTGGCTCGCGTCTGGCTGAACGCAGCCGCGCGCAGACATCCTTAAGGAAATTGAACGCGTACAATTATTTTTATTTCACGAAGTCAGCACCGACGTGGTCGTCGACGCTGACTCGTCGGTATCGCTTGCCATTGTTTGCGCAGACTCGGTAAATATAGGTGCAGAAATTACAAAGTCTTTTTTGTCGTACATGCGAAATGACATTGCAGTGATTCATGAAAAATTTCGGACCAATTTGACGTACATATTTGATGCCGCGTGACGTCGATTCCACGTGCATTCGACGTTTCGGTTGTGCCCGGGTGAAATGAAATCTGCGCTCGCGTCGCGGAAACATGGGTTTATGGCACAATACGATCGTGGTTTGTTTTGCGTCGCTTAAATTACGTTTCACAATTTCGTTGAACACCATAAAAATAATTCTACGCAGTCGTTTGTACACGCTCGCTTTCGCTTCGAAGCTCTTCCGTATTTCCTTTCACTTTTGGCTCTGCATTTGATCGTTCGACTAAACGAAAAATGACGCAAATGCCGTCAACTCAAAATTTTGCGCCACTTTGCTTTTATCACAAATAAAAAAGCCGTATCGGCGGTGGCTTTGCTTAATTTTGAACCCACGAATTTTTCATCCAATGTGCCCGAAAGGATAAATAATTTCTTTTTTCCCTTTTTGTTTCTCTTTCGAATACTCTTTGGTACGTGTCTATCACAATGAGACAAATTTAAATCCGATCGAAATTGATCTAATCGTTTTTTATTTTATTTTTTTTTTAACTTAATCAAGGGATTAATTTCGAAATCAAACTTAAACGAATAAATGTCAGTTCCCTTGGTATACTGACGAGTCGCAAAACTATCCAAATCAGCCTTCTCTTCTGTAATCTTCACAGCTCAAGGAAATTAACTAAGCTTCAACAATCCAATAAAAAAGATTTAAAAAAAAAAAATAGATACAAAACAAAAAATGCGTATAATAAACGTTAATAAACAAACGAAATATACGCATGTTAACAAAATAAAGAAGAAAATACTAAAATAATCAATGAACGGCGTATATAAAAAAAAATCGCTAAGACGTCACCAACGCAAATCTGATTTAGCGAGAATCGCGGCAATTGATGATTCAGCGATGAAATGTGATTCGTCAAAGCAAAAGCGCAGCCAAATAAAGCGCGCGCAACGCCGCCGCGCCGATCGCAGCAGCCGATTCCGCTCGAGCTCGACTTCGCTTTGCAAAAAATCGCGCGATCGGACGACGCCGTCATTCAGTTCTAATTACAAAAATGACCTGTCTGACGCTCAGCTCGACACGCAATCGCGCGCCCGATTTCATACAGACGTGTTCGTTACATTGTCTCTTTTTTCGATCCTCATTTATTGACATTATGTACACACTTACGTCCCTATAAAATCGAAACAAAAATAGACAATTTAAAATATATACACACTAACACACACATATATAATTATATATATTATATGTATAAAGGTAGTTGAAATAAATATATATATATATGTATATAAGTAGGGTCTTGCCATACTTTGACGCCTAGTTATATGTAGATAAAAATTTTTGCAAAAAATTTGAGCTCGGGTCAAAAAAGAATCGCCTCTCAAACCCCCCTTATTCATAAAAAAAAGTCTAACAAAACTTACGTACGAGATCGCAGGGGCCCCTAAGTTTTAGTTTTTTTTAGCGGCACTCTAGTAATTCACTATGTCCTCGAATCTACCTTTATACAAACAATGCGTATGTACGTGTGTATATATATATATAATTATATATATATATATACTTTACTTATAATTTTTTCATACAACTTTACAAGACGAAAGAATCCATGAACACACCCCCGAAGCACAATACTTATTTACCCTATCGCTTACACGTTTATTTGGAAACACTAATTATTTTTTTCTTCGTTTTTTTACTTTTTTACTCCAATTTGTATACTCTTAAATCTTTAAACCATTCTCATAGATATACGAAATCAGATGCGATATAGATATATATATATATACATATATAGACTTGTAGGACGGTGCTTAATGGGTCTCGCCACTTTGGGGCACCCTAACTACGGATATGCAAAATTTTTTGGCAGATCAAATATGGTGGAGCACATCGGGCGGTTTTTGGCCACCCTCACAAGGGAATGCTCCGCCCCTACCCCCCTCTAAAAAATCTAGCCAAACCACATATGCGAGGTCCTAGAGGGCCACAGTACTGTATGTTACTGGTCTGTCCCATGAAGCACCATTTCGTAGACTGGTGCTTATCAGGACATGTTTGTTATGTTTCCAAGTTTCAAAGTCCCATTAACCACCGTTATATAAATATATTTTTATATGTGTATATATATATAATTATGATCGGTATAAATATCCACTCTTAAAACGACCGAACGGTTTTGCTCCTACTCTTTCTCCCACCCTTGTCCTCCCCATCGCTATTTTTTAGCGGTTGGCACATTAGCATTAATGTCGCGTCGCGTTCGTCACGCCGAAACATATGACACGGTTGACGTACCCTGAAAAGATATGTGGAGTTGAAGTTGTACGATTGAACTGCTGGCGGCGGCGACAACTGACCTGACACCCCCCCCCCCCCAACTCATTCCGAATCGGTTTTAAATTTAATTTAATTCAAACTTTGGTTACGCTTCGAACGAATTCGTTTCAATAAAGTCCTAATAGTTAGCAGTCAAATCAATTTGGCATTGGACCGATTTTTCGCCGATACCCCCCACCACCGACCCTCCCCATTCCAGGAGGGTGGAGCTACGTGTCCCGCAGCGTTCGGTTCCGAAGGCATGCGGGACGCACGAAAAACCGCCGGATCAGTTGCCGCCATCTTATCTACTTAGTTCCTATAACCTAAACGGTATCTAAATCGTCCGCGCACAGTGCTCAAAAGTAACGCGGCCATCTTGAAACACGAAATCAACTCGTCGTTCGGTTCAGTGTAAACGTTATTGATTGTTTTATTTTCGAATGATATATTCGTATAAAATAAGTCGATATATCTTTTTTTTTTCGTTTTATTCTTTTTCCCCCCTCTATATTTCCCTATTCGATACGAACGAGCAACAGCTATGGAAGATTTTTGATAAGAATTCAGGACCCACGGCCGCCCTAGTAAGAAAAGTCGTTGTTAATGAATTCAGCTGCGGGTAGAAAACGACACGTACAAATAGATGGCGCTGCGGTGCGCCGTGAATTTATTAACAAGACTGCCGGGACCTGTTGCAGGAGTCGGAGTCGGAAGATTCGTTCGCGTTTTTTTTGTTTTCCGCGGTTTTCTTTTCCCTCGGGTATTCTCCTTTTTGCCCTTCTCGTGATTTCTTCCGATTACACTTGCACAATGACGTATACCTGCCGGTTAATATCTAACGAACGAAATGAAAACATCACAGAAGTTTCCAATTACGAATAATTTACAGCCAATACACACTTATAGGGTCCAAACACGAATCGCGACACGCGATTCGTCCCCACCCCGACCCACCCCGAAAATTTGCGGTGACGCGCGATGCGCAGGCGGCTCGTTATCAATTTCAACGCCACCATTTTTATCTAATTTTATCACAGAGGTTCCGAATATGACTAGGTAAGTATTCGCTAATAAAAAGAAAGCACAAAAAAATAAAGAAAAAAAATCGAAATAAAAAATAAGTAAAATATATATAATAAACACATTAGATAAATAAACAAAATAATGTAAACAAAAACAATAACATTATTCGTTACCTTTAGCAATATTTCGAGCTCCTTGCGCATCGCGATGGCTTTTTGTAGCGCCTTACCCCACCCCACCCCACCTCCCACCCTTACCCAACTACTTTAATTTAGAATTGCAACCCAATTTTGACTGCAATATGCCCAAGGCTTTTCAGACGTCCTTACCGAGTATTGCACGATAATCTTTTTATTTTTTTTAAATTTTCTTTTGTAAATTTAACTCTTCACTCTTCATCCTTTCATTGTGTAATTTTCAAACTCTCGTTCTAACTGCGAAGAAGACTATGCTACAGTCGTATATTCGTGTGGTATACTTCGTGTTTGAGATGATATGTTTTAAGATTTATATAATTATTATCTCAATTGTGCAAAAATCACTGATAACTTTGAAGACGTTCACATTTTGGAAGAATGCATTTTTTTACTTTTTATCGCCTCCCCGCGCGCCCTCTGGTCAACACTTCACACCCCTCTCTCTTCAGCCAAGTTTGAACATCAACGAAAATAATATCTTTTTTACTTTACACGAAATCAATATGATAGGTATTTGCATCAACAATTTGTACTTTTTCTTCAGTTATCGTGGCGTATTTTTTACTCCCTTTTTTTTAAAAACGATTTTTTCGTCACTTCATTGAGCTTGAAACCTGAATATATTACAGTATACTGCATCTTATTTTATAATTCTTTCCTCTTGTACGTTCAATTTTTCTGTCTTTCATTCTGTATCTTCACCTTTTATTTCGTTTGCTTCACGCGGATAGGCGCGGCGAATGCGAAACGGTCAAGCACGACGTACAATTGATTCCAATTCCGTGTCATCGCAACAGTAACAATAGTTGTTATTGCGAAACAAAATGCAAATTCAGTTGGATCGTATTTTCCGCACTGCTTCACGTGGTGAAGCCACGTAGCTTCACCGTTCACATAGACCGCTGGCGCCACCTGTGCGCGACCGTCGCCGTCTTATCAGGTGCAGGTTTAGTGCTCGGACGTGAAAAATTATTGACAAAACGTGATATCAAAGTTCAATTCAAAGCAAAGTTTGAATGTGGATCGGTTCGGCATGGATTGGCAGTCATCGGCGAGCGACGGTGACGCGCGAGCGTGGCGCCATCTGGATGACGGAATCGTTGGCTTCTGGAGTCCAGGAAAAGACAAGATAGTTTCGTTATCATAATCTATATATGCAATTATGTACACGATTAGTTCAAAATTGTAACTTTTTAAAGAGGTAAAAATATAGTTTATAATTTGTTTGCACGCGCCGTGGACTTACTTATACATTTATTTATTTATTTATTCATTCATCAATATTATAATAATTGTAATTATTATTATTATTATTATTATTATTATTATGATATATTAATATTACTATTATTATTATTATTATTATTATTATTATTATATATTTATCATTTTGAATACTCTGATAGAATTGAGAAAAGTGTATATAAAGTCTTCCCCTCTTCAATGCGCGATTCAACGCTTCACCGTGAGATATCATTACTTCTTCACCGTTTATTCCTCGTATCCTTCAACATCTTCGACATCTTTTTTTGTTTTTATTTTTTCTTTTTTTTTCTTTTTTTTTTTTTCGTTACACTTGAGCACATCAGATTGATTTAATAAATACATCTTCATTCAATTCTAATACGACTAACGTCGTTCGCTTCATCATCAGGTTTGAATAGTTACTAAAATAATCCCTCTTCTTCTCTTGTATCCGTTTACATTTACCATTAACATAGACAAACATTTATACAAATATTCACTATAAATGCGACTTTCTAAATTAGTTAGTATCTTAAAATTTCTCCCCTTCCTCTTCAATACCGTCACCTTCACCTTCACGGTCTTCTGCTTCGTCTTCAATTCGTATCGCTTCAAATTGTGCTTAGATTCGATCGTCGACGACCGAAGTCTAATCCGACGACCCGTTAACTATATCCACGCCGTCCGCCTGTCCCTTTTCGCGGATAACGCTCGCTTCATCGACAAGTCGTAATTATTGCACCGTATCGCTAATCAATCGGCTCGCTTTAAGCCCACAGCTGCCTCATCTACCCACCGCCGCGCCCACCAGCCGCTCATCACTCCCGCATGCCGTATCCCGATGCTCAAACAAAACACATCTAGACCCCCCCGAACCCCACCCCTCACACCCCCCTGCCCCGCTACTCACTACACAACCACGCCCACTCCCACGCCCGCCCACCCCCACCCCCCCCCCACTCCCGCACCCCCGAACACCGCACACTCCCTCTCCCTCAACATACACCCACCCCACCACTCCAGCCCCCGCCG